>LUCH01006307.1:0-15184 GCA_013368495.1 Paragonimus heterotremus
TGGTATGAGTGACTCTATCGGTGTGGTGGCCACACCGTCCAGTTTAGCCCAATAGGTCATCGAGATGCGCAAGCCACCACACCGCGTCAAGGTCCATACGATAACTAGGCATTCTTTCTCCGTGGTGGAATACTTTATCTCCGCTTCCGTCAGTACTCGGCTGGCATATTCAAATGTCTCGGAAAGTTGTGAAAGAACTGACCCCATTCCGATATCACTTGCATCAACTGACACCGTGAATTGCTCATTCGATTTGGGGATCGTCAGGTACTGTCGAATGCCGGCGGCTTCTTGTTTGAGTTCGTTGAACGCCATCTCCAAGTCCTCAGTTCATAAGAATTTCCCATCCTTCCTCAGCAGTTGGAATAGTGGCTATGCTTTCTGAGAGAACTCCGGCGTAAATGTAGAATCGTCATCGACCATTCCGAGGAAACACCTCAGTTGCCGCTTCGATTTCGGTGGTGAGAAGTTCTTGATGGCTATCAACTTCTCTGGCAGTGGTTGGATTTTTCCACTGCCAACCGTGTGTCCCAAGCAAACGACTGAACTGCGACCTATTTGGCACTTCTTACTACACAGTTTTTGGCCGGCTGCATCGATTCGTCGCAACACTGCTCGCAGTCTGTCTACGTGTTCTGACACTGTCTTGTAGAATACAACGATGTTGTCTCCGTATACGGTTACTCCAGGCTGACCCTCCAGAACGCAAAGCATGAGACGTCTGAACGTAGCTGGAGCATTGCACAGACCAAACGGCATCCTAAAGAACTCGTACTGTTGTCCGTTCACACAAAACGCGGCTTTCGGTCTGTCCTTCCGTGCCATTGGTAGTTTCCAGTAACCGGGATAGTACTCTAGCGTTGTGCAGGCGCGCAAATATCTCCTCCATCTGAGGCATCGGGGACGTGTCTTCGATCGTCACTCGGTTCCGTTATCTGAAGTCGACACAAAATCGGTAGGTTCCATCCGCCTTCCTAGTCAACACGACCAGTGACTAAAACGGACTGATTGTCCCTTAAATTATTCTTTTCTCCAGCATCTCCTTTAACTGCCTTTCCACTTCCGGAATCAACTTGAATGGTATTCTCCGGTATATTGTTCTGCATTCTTCGCCCGGCTATAAAGTTTACCAAGTGTTTCATCCATGTACAGAATCCGTATTGATCATCCGCGTTAGTAAACAAGTCAGCAAACTCATTAGCACACTGTTTGGTGGTTGGGATCGGACACTGTGGCAGAGAGTTAACTGAGACAGTGCCCATTCGACACTGATCCTTAGTCTATTCTCGATGCAACATCAAGACATCACCATCAATATGCAATTCGTTCCTCTCCAGGCCTACGCCTGCCTTCAGTCGACGCAGCAGATCGGCACCTATTATCGTCTCTTTCACATTGTCAATCACTAACACCGTGTGATGTAGTTTGATATCGCCTATCTGGATTTTAATGTTCTGAGTACCCAGTGCCTTTAACGCCGTCCCTCCGAAAGTAACTACATGCCTAACGGGCAATCCTCGCACTCTGTCCGTAATCGACGCACCCGCTTCAGTATCTATTATCGCACTCTTTTGTTCTCCCTCAATCAGAACTTTTACCCGTGGAACGCCCCCATAACCCGTTACTATCGAAAAACAAGCATGAAGACGTCTTTTAGGGCACTGGCGAGCAGTGTCCCACCCCATTACAAACAAAACAATGATTAGGGTGAAGCTGCTCACGTGCTCCTCCAACTTGTCCTCCTCTTGGTTCGACATTCATCTCCAAACATTCCACTGCCTACGTCAACTGCTTCACTTTATCTTCGAGCTCCTTGACTTCCAGCCGTCTGGCTTGCATCCATACGGGTAGGCACTGTGCAATATCAACAAGCCGTTCGATGTCCGTGATCCCACAAGACTCGACCATCCGAACGCTTTCCTGCAATTTCGGCGGCAAACTCTGGATAAACCGCTCCCCCACAAATCCATCCTCCGTTTACTCATCTGTCTCCGGTAAGCCCAAAGTCAACTGTCATAATAAGTGTTGATGGTAAACCAGGCGATCTTGAGTGTCGCAAAATCTGGCGCCATAAAACCGATCCATTGCCCGCTGTCGGTCTTGTTCCTTTGTAAATTCCTGATTCAGTGGCGCCCGAGTTTCGTGATACGATGTTGCGGCCTTTGTTTGTTTGCTCCAGGCATAAACAGCTTTTGCCCGTCCGATGAGCAACGTTCCCAATGTCGTCAAAAGTTGTGTTTCGCTTTTCAATCCGTTGTACGCTGCAATCGCCTCACATTCTGACAGCCACTCTTTCACGTCTCAATCCCGAAATTGGTTTGGCCATGGCAACTTCATCGCGTTGTGTTCGGGGCACGGCACCAGTGTATCGAAAAGGCGTCCAGTAAAGCACAATCTCTATTGTCCAACTCGCTGGTTGCCACGCGATGCGTGCGCTCGCGTTTATGACTCAGAACTCCAGTCCACAACACTCTCCCACCCCCCCACCCCCGGTTTCCGCTCACACGTCGTGTGCACCTCCGCCCGGTTTATGTGTGTGATCGACGCCTTCTGTCGGGGTGGGTGGGGGTGGTGATGGGTTCTGCCTCCCATGTCTCGCCCGTTGGTCCGATCCAGTTGAGCGATGACACGTCCGGTCGGTCGTGTTGTCCGTAATCCATGCACTGTGGGCTTTTGGACGTACCTCCCCCCGTGTTGAGGTATTCCACCGAGCGTTGGGATACTCACACCTCCGGCCTGATAATCCGCCACATTACTTATGAGTCATGGGTTCAGCTCTCTGGCGTGTGTGGAGCTTGAGATTCAAAAGAGTCAAAAAGGCATCATCAACATAACAGAAGTGCATCAAGAGTTCGCGCTGATGTACAAATGGACAGGAAAGCAAGGCATATCCATGAAAAGAAGAGAAAGCCTAATCACTAAAAAGGAACAACTATGTCTAAAGCTATACATTCAGCACCAAGGTATATACACTCTATAATCAAACAAGCTATAAGTCACAACGAAGACAGCTATGCTCCTTACGACTTTCGCTGCCTCGAGCCATTAAGTGCACTCCCTTCACAGACAATTCAGCCAAACGAGGACAACATCACAATCGACTGGAAAGTCTATGGGAATGCGACAGCTGCGATCAATTGTGGGTGATGTTCAACTTGAAATAAACCAAATCCCCTACCACTCACCAGTAATCAAATATCGCTCAACAAGTCAATGATTTCTGTGATTTCAACTTGGAGAGAAGTCCTAATCGAGGGGTCATCGATTGGAGTTAACAGACAGTAACTGTGTCTCCTCTCGAGGCGATCGGGCAACCTGATCATTACTCACGAGCGAAAGTGGTTGAGTGTTCACATATGATAATCCGGTCGTGCCTAACGTGAGGTCAATGGCGCAGTGGTAAACACGGTTGCCTCATGAACAGCATGTCCGTGGTTCAAGTCCCGGCTGCAGTGGCGATGATATGCACTACTGACGAGCTCTAATGAGAGCGAAACTCGAGTCTAGTGCTTCTTTTCGAAAGGGGCCGACTGGAAAGTCTATGGGAATGCGACAGCTGCGATCAATTGTGGGTGATGTTCAACTTGAAACATCACAATCACCTAACGCTCGCCACTCTGTGAATCCCAGCTAGGGAGGCGAATCTGATATGCTGCGGCTAACCCCTAGGTGAATGATTTCGCTTCCTTACGCCAGGTCATCGGTTATTACTCACACCTTACGCCAATCAGCTGAGGCATCGGTAGTGTTCGGTGATACAGATGACTAACTGATATCCTGAGCAAATGGTCTAACCATCAAAACCTGTGCATATTTAAAGATGAAACAAAAGAACTCGCTTGGCACTCACTAGTAAATATTCTCTTCTTACCTCCATTATCCTGTATCTGTTGTTGTCGCCCTTACGGAATGGTCAAAACTCGAAGACAGTCCACGTCTTCTACTTTGAGCCACCAGGGTTCATCACTGTAACATTCGAAGAGATGTACCCCTACCGCCATATCTCTTGGATGAGTGAATACCACCCCAGCATTGGAAATATGAGATTCTATTCCATCCCCTATAGTTCCGTCGCTGCTCATCTAGCCCCTCAAGTATACAAACCGATCCAAAACCTTCATAACTTCATTATCCAACATTAGATATACGTGACAACAGCTACCACACAAAAACACTGCATTCTGAAGATGCAAAGCGTATTCAAAAAAAATTTCGTGAGGCATGGAAAAGCGTCTGGTATCGTCTGTGTTAAGTGAAAAATAGTAAACAACTCCTTGTCGTCAACACAGTCAAAATCAGTCACTCATCCACCAAGTAGGAGGTTCGTGCCGACATTTTTTGAATGTTGCAGATAGTCCTCTATTAATAACGGTGAAAGCGGTCAGCCTTGACGTACGCCATTCTTAGTGCTGAAGCCGTCACACTATTCACCGTAGGGCCAAACTTGAACTGAGGTATGAGAATAATCCGCTGACAACATGTCCGCGTACTTCTTTTCGACACAGCCCTGCGACGTTAATAGCGTTGATCGATAGACTGCGTCGAACACAACTTTCTCGTTGGGAGAAGTGGCACTGCTGTCCGGCGGTTTGAATGGTGCTGCTGTGAAACCTGTCGGAGAGTGACAATATGATCAATACGTATTCGCCCGGGATGGAATCCTACCTTTCCTCGTGAGCAATAATGGAAGTCACAACCGCAGTCATGAATTGGGTCACGCTAATCCTCCTGTGATTTCCACAAAGGTCCCCGACCGTTTTCCTGATTATAAGAACTAGTATTGAGTAACACCAGTACAGACGGATGTTCTGCTCTGTCCACACTGATTGGAACAACTGCCTCATAAATGCCTCTAAAACCTTTCTAAAAGCTGCCGGCAGAAGGTCACCTGAATTAACAACCCAATGGCGATTGAGAAGCGAAATGTAATGGCAGACCTTAGTTTTGATAGGTGGTTCTAAATCCACCGAAAATGGTAACATATTGCAAGTTCGTGGTGGTAATACAGGAGGTGCAAGAGGCTAGTAACACTGGATCTCGAAGTGTTCTGCTCAGCGGTCTAACCTTTCGGAATTAATGCGGAGGGTGCTGTCTATCTCTATCATAGGTTCACTGACAGACGGATGCTTGGACCAGTCGTACAGGTAAGCTTGAAGAGTGCGCTACTTTTCACTAAAGTAAAAACAACGTCAATTTCATAAACGTCCTCAATTGGCTAAGCATCACGGTCGGCGTCCACGCTACATCTCAGCTGTTTGCAGATAGCCTTCTTAATCTTGTGACATTAAATCAACCAGGAACATTCTGTCTGATATCTAACAACTCTACAGATTTCTGTGAGACTCAGTATTTGCTTGGCCTAGGAATCACCGTGCCGCATGCTATAGTACTCGCTTCATGAATGACATGTGAGATTTGAGTTTAGTAGATGTTGAAATATTTGGAACAGATAACTGTAGATTAGGTCAACTTGATACTTTTGCCTAACCGACGGATTGGCAAGTTTCTACACGGCTAGCCGCTAAAGCCAGTGATGTTCAGCGAAAGTAAGGGCAAAACAACAACTGTCTGAAACTAAGTGTGTCTCAACAAGAACGACAATTCCGAACGAAACCACGCCATCTAGAACTAACAGCTCTGGTCTAGCTGAGACCAGATTCGACTAGGAGAAGGAGACTACTAAATATACAAACAAAGTACACAACGTCAAAAACAAATGCTGGCCACGGATAGTTTGTGCACGATGCACAATTGCAACGGCTGTCCATCATTATTCAGGTGAATGGAAGGTAATCGCAAACCTGTCGCCTAAACCAGACTCGGTCTAACCAGGTCGGTCTACCTGGGCGTTCATACCGCCAGCGAAAACGAGCATTGGGACTATGTGGCATCCAACCATGTTGGAGTAAAAGGCGTCAATGATGTGAACTTCAACATAGTTAGCTAGGACACAAGCAGAAAATGAAAAGATTTTTGAAGATTTGGCGCCTAGAACTGATAGTCATTTTTAAAAAAAAGCGGTGTAGCGAACAGATGCGTTCCTGGTCATTCACTATCAGGCCAAATATCCACCATTTACGTGACACAGTGTTGTCAAAGCGAAGGGAACAAAACGGGTAACAAGTTCAAATGAAGTCGACCACGTCACAGGTATATATGGAAAAAACGCTTTGATACGGTCACGTCACAGTTGAGACGCAACTGGAACCGTGGCAGTTTGATCGGTACTGGTGTGGGTGATAGGCCATGGCAATCTTAGGGCCTGAACAAAGCAGTTATGTGCGCACAGAGATGGGTAATTTAATCGAATGCCGATCGCTTCCCTCAGCTGTGGCCAAAATCCGGCGTCTCATGGCTTTCCGTTGACTGCCATTGACTCGGTAAATCAGAAGATCCGGAAAGGCTGAGCTGACAGTATGGCGTGAATCGACAACATGTGCCACAATGACATCGGTAATTGTCTTGATGACTCCGCTATCGATCCAGGCTCGATAATGATCACGGATACGTTCAGATATTATCATACAGCCATGAGCCTGACGAAAAGGTACTGTGGCTCGGGCCGCCGCTCACACGTTCAGATATACGCCTGGTTGTACGACCCACGTAACTAATTCTACAGGAACATTTAAATCAGTATACACAGAAAAGTCACAGAGCTGACAACAACAAAACCTGCTAAACGGACGGCTTAGTATCTGCTACTAACCAGAATCCAATAAACCAATGTGGCTGCAGCTGTTGCGATGAAAACTATACCAACTCCAGCCTAATCAGTGGCGAATGTAGTGGAGTCACGTGAAACGTATAACCAGTATCGGAAGAACGATGTGGTTTCCCTCTGATCAATACGCTGGCTACTGTCCTAGATTATGGTAACTGAAGTGCAGCAGACATCGGTATTCAACGAGTCTAACGTCCTAGTAAGAGTGGCCTGTTGATCTATTTGTTACCGAATGAGAATTTTTAAAGCACTTTTATTGATTTGCATTCTAGACCTAAGGAACGGACGATGAAAACCGAAAGCTGGGTGATAAGAAACGGGGTATACCAGGACTATGGCGAGCTGTCTGTTGGAGTATCTGAAGACTCATCGAAAAGAGTCTGTTCGCTCAAACTTTGTTTTTCATGAATCTGAAGAAACCTACTAGAAAATGAAATCGAAAAAGGACATAGGGTCGAATTGGACAGGAGAGTGGAGGACGGGTCAACAGTAGTTTCTTTCGCCCACCCATCCTGTTGTAGATATGATTTGCACCACGAGACGGCCGATGGAGTACGGGATCATTCGTGTTGTGATTAGTAACGGTTGTATGTAGGCTGAGATACTGTTCTGGATTCCAACATTAGGCGAGAGAACGGTTAGGACACTCGAGAACTGTTTGTTCAACATCATCGCAACAGCCATGAGCCTGATCTGTTCCGTTAGTGGTCACTGGGATCAACTGAGTGCAAAAACCTCGTTCAACTTCCTTTGGGGCTGTAGAGGATACTTGCTAGTTGGAAGACGAACAAGAAACGGCTGGTGGGTTTCAACCTAACGAACAAATGAAGTGAATCAACTAAGGATAGCAACAAGAACTTCCACTTCATATCACGAAGCTTCTAAATAGATGACACATCGATGAGCAGCCCACTTAACCCTGTTTTAACTGTTGTTCATGATTAGAATTAAACAGATTTCCCTGTCCCAGATGACGCAAAGCTGTACAAACGTAGGCACTCTTATAAGTTCATCGCTGAACGAAACACGAAATAAATTGAAGATGTCCGTGTCCGCAGCTCCATTTATTTGAATCTCTCACCAAAATTCGAGTACAAACAAAGGGGAGTTTTGTCTTTTACAAGCATGCCCAGTACGCTCCATACAAATGAATCGTTTTCTGAAAACTCAGCGTACTTTATGCTAACGTCGGCTAGACAGCATACTAAACTAACATTATGATCATTTAGCATCTACAACGTCATTCGTTTGTAAACTTTTTAAAAAGACGACAAGAGTTTGCACCGAAAATGAAACAAAAGTCAAGCAGACGTTACCGCATGGACCTTTGCTTAACGATAATCTTCCGATAGCTTTCACTGTCATAACACTTCTACAAAAACATCACTCGAGATAATGACCAAGAAAGCAGTCCAAATTAAGTTCTTGATAAAAGGCGAACATTTTATTGAAGAGGATAAAAGTCAAGTGAAAGGCCCCCATAATACAACAAAATATGTTTTGTATGCACATATCACCAGATTTTTCCCACCACAGGTCAAAAGGCGAACTACTGTGTTTTCCACTAGTCACTGCGACTGTCGGTTTTCTTGTTAACGTGGAAACGTTCACATTTCGAAACAGAAAGAACGCTTGAAACCAGAGCCCAAGAGCACGTACCAGTGCGGATCAGAAAGAAGGTAGCGCACCGACTGGTGAGCGATAATCAAAGAAGTCGAAGAGCAGTATCCAACATCGCAAAGCTATTACCGATCACACACAAAAATGTCAGTACCGTTTAATGTTTTGATGAATGTTCGGAATGTATACATTTTGAGGCACTATGAACGCTCGGTAGTTGAACCTATGCGATTGAAAACAACACCGTCAATTTATGCCTGTCGCGTTTTAACCGATGATCAACACTCACGGTCTAAATCGCGTTGTACGACTGATCAGAGAGCTGATTTTTCTCAGACCGATACACCACGACCAGTTTTATTCAGCACAGATAGTATGAACTGAGTTGGAGTCAACAACCTTCCGCACAACGTGCCAAAAATGTGATCCAAACGGCTGTCAGCTCTATAGAAATCGCATGTGACGTCAGTGTGTGGCCTGTCCACAGTCCACTAATGCGGATGGATACAGCCCACTTCTGGTCGTCAGCTCCTGCTGATTATGACCACAGGGGCAAGGAAACCGTTCAGATTATCACTACCTGATGAGTGCAAACAAGAGTGGGGCCAATCGGGAAGTACAAGTTTGAGGGCGAGCATCATAACGCACCATAAACATTAGTCAGTGTCTATGCGCCCGGACTGACAATTCGAGGATGACTGTGACCACCCATGCTATCTGAGCGCGTATCAACAATACGCTTACGGTTGTTTCTATTTTCAAGCAAATCATTTTCGATGTAAATTGGTGTCGCCATTTTTCTGATTATTACTATGCAAATATAAGTTGCCAAACGATTAGTACGCTACTGTACGAAAGTCTGAGGAGAGAGAACGTCAAATCAAGGACATGAAACAAGCGGATTTAGTAAAAAGAAATGAGTAGACGAACATGATAGAACGGTACAACGATGATAACACGGAAAACAATGAGTTTCTGTCTATTTTAAATACAATATGATTTTTGGTATCTCTTTAGAAAGCGCAAAAGTACTGCTAAGGACGGTCACCACAAGCATAACAATATTCGCGCCAAAAAATATCAGTTGCAACCATATCCACCAGCGTCTCTAGTGATCAACACTCGCAATTTTGCAAAATCTGGCAGATAAGCCAAATGCAATGTTAAACAGATTCTAGGCGAACATCTCACACAGCAAAAACGTGCAAGTTTCCTTATGCAATGAGAATGCTCACCAAGTTGCTATGGCTGTCTGCGTAATTAATCACCCCGGATTCTTGAAAAACTTGACAATTTTATAAACAGAGTACAGCGCTGATTACCTTCATCCTGATTGCCGTCTCATAAGGAGAGCTCGGTTCTGCCCACTTATGACAGCCACGCCTGTTTCGTACCTCTAAATGTTCACAACGAACTTTCCGTTTCAGAACTTTGAGGACAGACCGTGTTCGCCACTTTTCTTAAAGGAAAAACCAATGGCAATTGAATGTTTCCAAGCGATGTTTACTATCAACAATGACTTAGTTGTTTCTAAACAAAGATGCAGGCATATTAATGTTAAATGTAACGGCGGGGGATTTAGTGAAGTATGTCCTCTTATTCCCTTATTATCTTGAAAAAAAGTACTCGTCCATGGTTGTACAGTAGTTAAGCAACAGGATCTAACGTATTACTGTCGATGGCGAATAAGATGAGCAACACATCGCAGTTGACAGTTAAATTGTTTGAAACAGAGATTCGTCCGTTTCAGTCTCTTTCCTTGTTACCGACGCTCATCTTATGTCCGAAATGAATGATCAATGGTGGTAATTTTCCAATGAAAGTAGTAATAATTCTTACTGTTACCAAAAGCACATATCGAGTGTTTACACTGATTTTCCGATAACTCCAAGTTTGACACCAGTCCTAAGTTTCCTCTCCCTCTCCTGAACACAGCACTGCTACTTTGTTACGGGTCTTTGTTCCTCCTGTGGAATAAGTCCATGTGCACTCATTTTTCAAATATCAGCACTGTAAATTTTGCCCACACGAGATGATCGAGTTTAGAAAATAAGAGCTTATAATGTTAAAATGGATTGGAATCAAGGGAAACAATGTGGTGCACAATTCTGAACCAACAGTTAATTTTCAACCGCATATGTACCCAAATTTACATCACGGTGCATTCGCTACAACGTTATATCATAACATTATCGAGATTTAGAACGTTGTTTGCCAATTACATGGAAACGATCGTCAGAAGAGAAATAGGAAGTAAGAACAGTTAAGTTCGCTTACGATTAGTCGTTTTCAAACAGTCCGAAAAACTTACTATACGAACAGCTTGAAAAAATAGTCTCCGGTCATCTGGTGACCAAGCCACAGCTCGCAGCAGTCTTGGAGCACCATCTGAAAAGAACAGCGTCAAAAATAGCGATGTGAAAAACAACCTGTACGGATCTTTTGTTTCTCCTCAGTCGGAGCCTTTGTGTCCTCGATCCCAGCCGAAACCAGGTTAGATCCAGTCAGCACAGTTGTAGACAAACTCGATGGACAAGGTACATCACCGATATCAACGGTCCCATAAACGGTGAGGCAGCCTGAGTGTTCAGTTATAGGGCATAAAACACGAGCGTGATGACGAGCTTTCACTATTGCAGCAATATTGGGCGCTTCAGTTGGAGCACTGCGAGTTTTCATATCAAATGAGGTCTGATGGCAAGCACTCTACCTGAAATAAATTTTTAAAAGTCAAACGGTAACAAAAAAAAAAGGCAAACGATAGTTAAGGTATCCTTCACAACACGATGAATACATATGAGCACATACTCGGCGGAATCTGTGCCTATATTAGGTTGTCTCATAGGTTGAGTCCCAAAGATGTTCGTGATCACGTATCACCGCGAACGATCTATGCTCAATTGTTCGTGATTTCATCCGTACACCTCGTATCTCACACAGATCAAGAGGAACAAGACTGAAGAGCACCTAAGTAGAATCCCTGCATAACACAAATCATCCAAGAGTAGTAGGAACAAAGAAAGTCGAAATGAGTTGTCAATCAATAACGAGATTCCACCGACAGATGACTGAAACCAGCAAAAAATTACCAAGAATATGAAATAATTAGTGGTCATAATTAGTAGTCAATCGATGAGATGAATTCAAACATTTTAGCCGTTACGGGGTGTTGAAAAGAAGCATACAGATACAGCCGCGGTTGACAGGAAAAGGTGTAACAAGGTTACTTCAAAGTCAAAGAAACGTTCGATCTTCTGTGAAAAAGTATATCCGAGAAAAGAAGCCGACCCTATATACAATCAAATATTAAGTGAAAATGTATGGCATAAGTTCCACAGAGAGGTCCTCATTAGTCAGAGGTATCGCACTACCACGTTCTCATTGGTATGTAGAATTTAAATAAGGACACCGATCATCAATTGGTGGAAATCAATACAGCTTGGTGATAACACATAAAACACTTTCATCACCGACAGCAATACAGCAGAAGTTAACAATGAAGTCATCAACTCGGGTGAAGTCAGGTTTCCATCTCATACGTTACAACGTAATCACTGTCATATAATATACCGGCTCAGATGTGAGCTAAATACTGCCAGGCTATGCAAATAACAGTCGAGACAACTGAATTTGAGCCCACGATCGCAAAAATGGCATTCCATTGTTGACACTGAGCTACCAAGATCGAGCAGAAAGAAAGTGAACGGTAACGTATCATTCATAACAAAAGACTACGGATAACTAAACCATTGTCTTTAAACTTAACGGACAGCCTTGATGTTGGTGCAAAAAGTCCAACTAAAGTATCCCCAGCGCTCTTGCTGACAAAAATATTAAAAAATAAGACTGAGGACTCGAAAAGAACGAGTGCCACAGCAGTTGACCGGTATCGTGATCTATCTAGAACTATCATCTACCGGAGAGGATGAGATGAGTTAACACTCAAAAGTGGAGTGTAGTTTCGTGTGACGTAGCTGTATCTGTCATTCGGGCTGCGTTGATCACAATGCGATCGTCCAAGATGTCAGGATACAAAACAGTGACAGTCAGGCTTTCAAGAAGGATATGTACACTACTGGTAGGTGGCTTGATCGTTTTGGGAGTGCTACATGTTCGCGATTCGTATACTCGTGCACCAACCATTTCTTTATTCGCTGACCAAGCGGGTGGGAACAGGTGGATTTGTTAGTCTTCGAAGGAGTCTGTTATGCGATTTTGTATTCGTCATACCTTTGAGTTAGAAATCGATTCACGCCTTCCAATTCAATTGTCCTAAACCAATTTTTAGATGGATACAACCTATTTTACGGGCTTGTCACACTTCTGTTTCTGATGTGCAATCGTCCGGTCGAGTCCAATTGTTTGCAAAAATTTATTCATTCAACAACATGGAATAGATCCTTCGTCTTGAGGGGTTTGAGGTCGATTCCAACGTAGTTAATGTTGCTAAAGAACAAAAACGCTGATTTTGCATGTTCACTAACTTCTTGTTAGCGACTGACGGTCTTAACTCCAACAAACTGACCATCTTGACCAACTACATCTAGTCTTCGGCCTACGAATATGTCTACGAATGCGGTAGCTGTGTCGAAACAACCTTCATACTACCGGGTCGTTATGTGAAACCGAAAAACGAAATATTTGTTCGCCACCTGTTACCGACTTGTAGACAATAAGATGGGCAGAAGCTAGACCAGCTTGCTCAGACTGAGGCCGCTTGTGAAAGGCTGTAGCTTTAAAGCCACTAAAGTAGAATCGAAATGATGCAATGGGATACTTTTATACGTGATTTACTGTCTAGTCCGATCTGACAGACTACCGGAACAGAAAGCGTTGAACTTTCAGGCCGCTTTTTATCAGGCTAGATCGTTCGGATTGGCAGGAAAGCAGTCCCAATTATACCAGTTTGCTCCGACTCTCTCTTTATGGCTGAAACGGAGGTTTGAGAAAATTCGTTCAGCTCTACCAAAATGACTGACGTGACAGCGTCCCGCTCATCGACTGACAAATGCTTCTTCTGTGGGTACGAAAAACATCCCATACTCAAAGTGTCTTACTCGAGATGCGCTATGCAATGAATGTGGAAAGAAGGGGTACTTTCAAAAGGTTTGCTAGATAAATGGGAATCGACAGCCGTACTCTGCTATGACCCACCCGTTCATTTCGACTATTACATCAGCGGCTACTCCAGATTGTCTATCGAATGATATGGTTGACCTTGGAGTCAACGGAACTCGCTTACAAGCTTTGATAGACACAAGCAGTTCTGTAACTTATTTGAGCGTCTCCCATAGTGCTCCAAAACGACTGGAAAATTATCAGATTTCGCAGTAAGATAACAACGGTCTCTATCGTCCTGTCGAGTGACACGCGAGGTCAAGTCCTGGCACCGATCAGGTACAAAAACGCTGTGTATGGGGGAGTCAAATGGTCAGTTTTACCAAATTTATGTGTACACGTTCTTTTTGGTCACGACTTTCTCAGAATTCACAAAAGCGTTAAAATCCCATTCGGTCAGACAAAACCACTGTTTCCACCCTGTTCATTCACCTCCGCCCATACCGAACCTCTTCGTCTACTTCAGAACCTGGTGCGAAATTGCAGGCCAGTCGTGAAAAAAAATTCAGAAGACACAGTCAAGACGACAAAACATTTGCGATGAAATTCGCCGTCTGCTTGTGGAAGGAGTTATCGAATCCTCCTCTCCCATTTGGGAAGACTGCGTCTTGTTAGTTGTCGACAATGCGCATATAGGAATAATGGTCGTTGATTATAGTCAAACGATCAACAGATATACCTTCGTAAACGCCCATTCCATCCCCAACATTGACGATGATCGAACACATCGCCACGTACGACACATACAGCACACTGAATCACAAGAGTGCTTACCATCAAGTCTCAATTCGAGGAGAGATTTGTAGACGTTTGTATCAGTTTCGTTGAATCCTTGACGAACGGAACTGCGTGCATTCAAAAGACCACTGACAATACAAGAGCACGCGAACGATGAAGGGACATCGCTGTTTACTTCAAGTTGAACATTACCCACAATTGACAACAGTTGTCGCATTTCCATAGACTTTCCAGTCGGCCCCATTCGAACAGAAGCACTAGACTCGAGTTTCGCTCGTATTAGAGCACGTCAGCGGTGTATATCCTTGCCAATGCCGGGACTAGAACTCCGGCCACACTGTTCATGAGGCAACCGTGTTTACCAATGCGCCACGGATCTCATAATAAGCACGACTGGATTATTATATGCGAACGCTCAACCACTCTCTCTTGTGAGTGATGATTAGGTTGTTCGATCGTCTCAATAAAAGACAGTTACTGTCTGGTAACTCCAATCGATAACCCCGCGATTAGGACTCCCTAGATAGGTCGAAATCTCTGACCTCATTAAACTTGTTAATGTGAAACTAATGGCGCAGTGGTAAACACGGTAGTCTCATCAAAAGTCGTGGCCAGAGTTCTAGTCCCGGCACTGGCGAGTACATGCACAACTGACGAGCTCTAATGAGAGCGAAACTCGAGTCTAGTGCTTCTGATCGAATAGGGCCGACTGGAAAGTCTATGGGAATGCGACAGCTGTGATCAAATGTGGGTGATGTTCAATTCGAAATTAATTAGATCCCCAGCTACTCATCAACAACCGGTGTCTACATTGACAATATCACGGTGTGGAAGAAACCCCGCTGAAAATGACCTCAATCTTCGGAAGTTCTCAGGAGTGGCCAAGAACCACGATGTTGGAAAAAGGCACTCAATCCCAAAAATCCGCATTACTTGCCAAAGAAAATGGATTCTTCGTTTTATGGGAATTTAAACGCCCGCCAG
>LUCH01006308.1:12708-28904 GCA_013368495.1 Paragonimus heterotremus
CAGTCAAAGATTGAGGCAGGCTGGATGTCCATTTCCTGCTCCGGACCATTCCTGCGTCGATGCATACGAGTATGCGCCGACAAGCCAGCATTCGATTTGCAAATGTGGCCACATTTTGAACAGGTGTACTCCGCTTGCCTATCCTGTGTACTGATAGCTGCCTGCACGGAGGTTCTGGCGGTAATATCATTGTCTTGATCGATTGTAACCAGTACGATTAAAACCAGGTAGAGTGGTTGGCCCTATCTTGAGTTTCCGAACTCTTAGCCAGTCAAGGTTTGCACCAAGACCGCCCAGTTGGCACCACGAGGAGGTGGTTTAGCTCGCCGACAACTATTTCTCTACTATGGAATTGTGTGAAATATACTTAACTCAACTTTTAGCATCGTTCAGGCGCAGGGTCCTAGACCCAAGCCTAGTCAGCTTACACTTGAGATCCATGCTAACAAGTGCTGTTCAGGACTCTGGGGAGGACGGCGTTAAGATTTTTCACCGGACAGATGTACACCTACTGAATAGTTGACGTTTTGGCACCCCAAACCGGTTACATACCTCAACGATAGGCATGATTCTGTTAGCAAAAGCAGAGCATTTTTGGCACACAATGAAGAAGACGTGCAACACAGCGACAGCCATTGCTTCCGCGACATCTTAATTCCGATTGGACATCAACACAGGTAAGACATTTTCTTTTTTCCGCCTCTTCCGAGCGGAGGTGCTGTCTGTGCACCTTCTCCCCTGATTCGCATCATTGGAGATATTGTCGACAGGTGCGCGAATTTTCGCTACTCGGGTAGAAATTTGTCCACGAATTTATCCGCAGTCCGCGAGATGAGAGCACATGTGGCAAAGACTACTACTGCTATCGGACGTCTAGAAAGACGTGTTTGGAAGTACCACAATCTGAAGCCGAGCACTAAACTGTTTGTCTACCGTTCTACGGCGCTTTCTATATCGCTGTACGACAATGAAACTTGGACATCGTATCAGCGAAACGTGCAGTACCTGAGCCGTATTCATTTGCAATGTCTAAGACGCATCTTGTGTATTCGGTGATCGGACACGGTTCCAAACATTAAGATACTGTTGCGAGCTGACATGAACCGGATGGAAGCCCTGTTGATGTTTAAACAGCTTCGTTGACTGGGTCACATCCGTCGGATGGGTGATGACCGTATTCTGAAGCAGGTGCTGTATGGGCAACTGAGATCAGGTAAAGGAAATCCCAGCAGTCAACAGCCTAGTAGTAGAGAAAAATGGCGGTTGGTGGCCAGTGGTATGCATAACAACACTCCGGAATTTGACCAGTATTGACAGTTTTATTTCAGAACCTAATTGCACGAATACTACCTGATTGCTCTGCTTTAGTTTTTACTTCTGGGATAACAGTGCGTTGAAGAAGTGTTGTGAGTCAAGAACACTGATGGCGCAAAGGTTGTTTATTCAGAAAACCAATACATTGTCTATGCGCTCCTATATGATCACGACCATACAACACTCATCTGCGTACGTCATTAGTCTCAGAATATCACGGTTTGCACGAACGCCAACGCTCAGTTCCGTTATGTACCAAGAACCACTTCATCTCACACCGTACTCCAGTGTTTTTTCTTGTATTTTTCTCGCGGCTACTTCAGTGTCAAAATCCACTACGGAATAGTAGTGATGTGAGTAGTATAGTGCGATCGCTCGTCTTCACTACAAAAGTATTGTGGATACCGGCACCCCAATTATAACTGGGATCAAGCTATTTCTTCCATGCCTTTCTAATCAACTCCTGACTACCTTCTTGGAGACAAGTGTTGGTGACTAGTGATCTCAACACGTAAGTACGTTATCGATCGCCCACCTTGATTAAAACAACTAAGACACAACCTTCACCACTGACTCAGTACTTCGTGTGACAGTTGCCGGTATTTGGTCGTCTTAAGTGGTCCCCATAATCTTTCGTTTAGTGACCTGGCCCTCTGGATTCACTGTGAATGAGTGTACCACCTGCCCGGTTGACAGATGTGTCATTTGATGGACGATGCAAGCCAGTGGTATGGAGAAGCTGAAACAGCCCGCATATATTCCCTGCAGTACAAACGACATATATTTTTCTGGCTTGCTTTATAATTGGTTACTTGCAAGTGTCTGGGCATTTTACGGATATTTCGCCCTAACCTTTCTATAAATTGCACTGCAGGGTATTCCCCTTTTGGAAGAGACACTGTGTCACATCTTATGATAGCTGCTTACTGACATACCTACGAAATTCTTGTGCAATAGCAAGTTATGTATGCAAGTTTAGAACTGCGATGCATACAGTCTATCCCAGTTCAACGCATGCGTTTTACAGCTGACAGGACCAGTCATAATGGTTGAAGAAGCATTTGTCCAGCAAAGACAAGAACAAAGAGACAATGAACGGATGTATGATCTGGATCTAACAGTATCCCAACACAGCAATAACACTGAATTACGCAGGGTCATCCAAGGCTAACAGCTATGTGGTTCGGCGGATACGAAGTCGGAATCATAGAACAGTTACGCGCCTGGTATATAAAAATAGTATAGTTAAAACAATGTGTACTTGACATGTTTTTTACATCCGTCTGACACAATTCCGATCCTATCACCAACACGAGGCTCTGCATACGAGCGAACATTCCCATCTGTTATAACTGCGTTGAAACTGCGACTACAGTCCTGACTTCCAACCCCTTATATGTACTGGACGTCAAACTGTATTATGTCCATGTACGTTATCAAATGTGAACTCCGAAGGCGCATATGTTAACATGAATTCGAAGCGTGAGTAGGTAACTGTGGGAACCAAAGTGTTGATTTGCAGAATAAGAGTTTTCAAGGCTGTATTGCTATGATAAACTGGGTGTTGTAGAATCCGTAGAAACATTGCTAAAAATGAGTTTGTTCGGGATTCAGCAACTAAATTGAATAGAACACTTGGGGCAGTAGTAGAGCGACCCCGTTTGGAAGGTGAGACTGCCGATGCAGTGCTGAGAGCTTTCATGGTTGTATGTGAGCCATGAATACTGCTAGGATGCTTAGTCCCTAACAGGTGAACAATTAGTGTTCTATTCAATGTCCTTGACACAAAGGCTAGACTGCAAGTTCAGTTTTCTGATGTAAGTTACCGGTATTCGTTCAAACTTCAAGCTTGTAAACCAGAAGAATGCAGATCGTTAAATATCTACCTACTGGAATGCTTGGAATGATTGACTCTGTCGATGTCACTACCACACCGTTCAGCTTGGCGCAATATATTAGAGAAGTGCGCGAGTTACCGCATAGCTTCATGGTCGCACGTCTTTGTGATTGCACTGTGAATAGTATTTGTTTTGGGCAATATCAAGCTCATCTGTACACATATGACGTTAGTAAGCGAGGGTTTTTTCCTAATATCACTACATTTAGACAACGTTGTTTTTTGTTTACACCACGTAGTGAACTCATAAAAGTCTGCTTTGTGGGTATGAGTTATTTCTGTATTTAATGCATCCTCTGCTTCGGCGAACTGGGATGTTTCTGGTCAGGCAAACAAAGAGTTTAAAAAGTGAGGACACTGAACTTTTCTGACTTTCTGAAATTTTGAACCGACTTGACTTGTACAATATTTCGTTGTCTTAAATCTGATACTAATGCGGAGCTGAAATCCAATATTTTTTGAAATATTTCACCAAACTGTAATCGTGAAAAGAGGAATTCTTCTCAAATCTGAGCTGGATGTATTACATAATTTAGTCGCTAAAAATAGTATTCAATCCATCGGATCAAAATAGTTTACTCCCCGAGGTAGTTTCGTCGTACTGGAATCTAACTTTTCACTGGTCCGCCCCCACGCCAATCTAGCCACTCACGGCATTTGTCCGTATGAAATGGAACCGACTATTTTGACTTACAATTCTGTGAAAAGGCCACCTACTCACTATCTGTGAGTAGCCTGAACTAATTACACGGAAACCTTGACCCATCATTCTGGATAAGCAATGAGCTGCTGTCACAGTGCCGGTGATCGAATGACAAACAGGTTGCTTAGTTAGGGAACACGAGCCTAACTAATTTAGACAGGCGGTCTGCGTTCTCCAGCCAGGTTGGAAGATGTAGTCGTCAAATTGATATCAGTGCACTCAGCATTCTGCATTTACGCTCAAACGGGTTGTTTTCGGTATTCTAATCAATCGGTCGGGCCGGTCTAAATGAAGTGGGCGATTAATCGGTTGGTGATATTGCCTCAGCACCATTAGGACTGACCCTGTTTGTTGTGAACTGTCATCGAATGAGCTCAACAGGCGTTGGTATATTAAAGAAAAACCCAGAAATCAAAGGTTGGTCTAACAAATCACAGTGTGTTGATATCTCCAGTTATCCAGCTTACACAGTACTGGGTAGATATCTCATAAAGAATGAAAAATAAAATGAGATTCCCAGTGTGTTGTAAACTTTATTTGCACGCTACCAAACGTGGAGTCCCACCGCAGCCATGGTATGAAAAACAGGTGTCACAAGAAATACCCGATGTACATCACGTTTTGAAAATGCACAGAAAATCAATGGATTCAAGTTTTTGCCAGTAATAATCAATTGGTTGTAGTAGTTGCATGCACACAAGCCAGTTGTTTGTCGTCAACTTGATTGATTATATTACCATGACATGGACGCCTAAGCACAATGGATGTAAACTATGGATGATCGGAAGAAAAACAATTTTTGCTCGTTATGTGACATTTCATAGTCGAAAGTGGTTTAGTCATGTATCGGTGGTTCAGAAAATATGTACCGACCAAGCTAGTGTTACTTCTCTGAAAAAGACCTTCCAGGAGACAGTGAGCCACTTCTTCAGGTGAACAGTGAAACCACAGCTTTTAGTGTTACCCCTAATACACATTAAATAGCACAAAACTAGTTGATTACAACGTTGATCAGAACCTGTTGTATTGCTTCTGAATATTTGTTAACGACGTCGATCCCCTCCTCACTGGCGTTGCTATCATATACGTTGCATTTGCTACAAATTAACTCCTCCACTGACTTCACACTTGAGGTTCTTTCTCAGATTCGTCAACTGGCGATCAAAATTCTTTCCATCAAGCTGCAGCAATAAGCTCACGTTGACTACATTTTTAACACGTCGAATCGGAAACATTAGACAAAAGCAAAGGATATGACTGAAAGGTCGCAAACAAAATTGACAAAACATATCCAAACCGCTCTGTATGCTGCGATTTACAGAGAAGCAGGCTGTTTGTATAAGATGAATGTAGTTCTAGCAGTCCTTATCGGACAATCAGCCTAAATTGGCTTTCTATCACATTGGTTCATCACTTGGTTTGTGTTCAAATGAATTAGATACGGCTCGCACGTCAACTTATTCGGTAAAAGAACCGAAATGGTTACAGATCCGATGATAGCAAAGGTTATTTCATTGATCCCCCACTTCAAACAATTTCAAACCGGTTCAAACGACATTAAACATCATTAGATCGATGCCGGTTCTTCGGCATTACGTTTCACTTCAGTTTCTAGCAGTTCCGGGTGTTGAACAAGGATGACTACTCTCAGAAAATATTCGTCGTCGTCTTCAGTGATTCATCTAAAGCGAGATTACGAGATTTCTTTGACAGGATGAAGTCAGTACACCCCGAATTTTATGTCGTACATTTTTCGAAGAAGTAATCGCACATTCCTACGTCATCCATGTCAGTCAACCCCACTCCGAAGTCATCTTCTTAACGGCTGAACCACCGGTGTGTATGTGGAAAAGACAGGCAACCAACTGTGCACATGCGTGCACGAATACAAATTCGCGATTCGACCAGCCGACTTTAGATCACAACTGTGGCACCACGGCGCAGATACAGGTCACGAGGATACCATAGATCGGGCGAATGTGGTCGCGCGGACAAAAAAGAAAGGGGAACGGCTTGTATTGAAAGCCCTGTATTGGCGAAAGTCGTTTAAAAGACACATAGATGTAGACGGCTACCATGTCAACATTGTAGACACTGGGACGAAAAACGGGCGAAGATAGACCGACAGACGAATACCATAAGCGGCTGAACAAACTCATCCCGACATATTTGTTTGAAACCTCGCAATAAATCGTTTACTACTCAGTTTATGCCTCTGTTAAATACTGTAGATATATGTAAAATCCACTGCTGCCAGCTATTAATCCATGCAGATTTTCAAGTTTGAAAAGACTAGTTTTGAAAAACCTTAATTTCAGTTGCAACAAAGCTAGACCGTGATAAGCTGAATATTATCCGTAGATTTTCGTTCGGTTTTAAGTTAAGTGGGATGTCGCATCTTTTATGTGACTGCCCATTTACCGGATCAATCTGAATATTGAGATAGTGTCCTAAGTTGATCGTCCGACATACTCTCAACACACACGTTTATATTCATAAAACAAAATAAACAGCATGCGTTCTATTTTTATACGCGATCATATTACGTAGGGATTTTATGTAGCTTGTTTGTATGAGCCATCATTTGTAAGGTTTGTGTATTGCAGCAGATAGCTTGTTACGTTCTTATTGAGAGGCTTGAGGAGGTTGGTAGTGAAAGGAGTTTCACGTAACCATGCCTGCTCGGTTTTCAACATAACTTCAAAAAATAGCCTGAGCCCCGTGTAAACAGTATGTTGATTTGTCACCATTTATGTCGCATGAGTTCAAGCGCTGTTCGATCACGGTACTTTACTGCCCAATGCACGTTAAATAGTCTTATTCGAATGAATTCCACTCATGTTATTCAAACAAATCAAGCAATACTATTTCGAGAATTTCGAAGAGTGGTAGACAGTGTTCACATTGTTTCAAGTCATTTGAGCTGGGCAATATAGATTGCAAACCTTAGCGAAAAGTACGTTCGTGGTTGATAAAGGCGTACGAACTAAATATATCTTGTAACTTGCTTTCTGATTACCCTACTCAAATGATTCATCTAGCTGAAGGTAGCAGGTTTTGCAATCTGTCGTGTAGAACAGTGGAAGTCTGCAGCTCCTAGGCCAGTCGTGATGCTCACTAAAACAGCGATCGGCTTTGTGTTAGTGATAATCGTTGCTCCTGTGCACGTTCTACCGATCGAATCCGTGAAGTTGTTCGTTGCTAAGTTAATCAGCAAACATACAGTACGAAACAATAATTAAGAAACTTCACATATTGAATATTTAATACACACAGCGAAACCAAAAAGAAATGGATAGCATACAGTTTGACAGATCTTGTGTGACATATATCTTAAACAAATATACCTATGCATCTAAAGACGCAAATCATAGAGTTTTGCGATCCAACTGGACTGCTGTCAAAAAGGATAATCCTGAAATTGAATATTTCCGACTGGTAAATAGTTTCCGAAAAGACAAGAATGACGGACCGCGTCATCCGGACAGGTCGGGAATGGGGCCATTTCCACGTTTGTGTACGGACTCCACCCAGTGCTATAGCCAAGATCCATCCAGTGTTGAAGATGACCGAGAATGTTGTCACCATACTGATGTCGTAAAGGGAGCCCCGGATTGGGCACAGTTGTCGCCCAAATTCCATTGATGGCAATAGATGTGGGTTGTTTTAATCCCCAAAGTCTTTCTGACACAAGAATCGGTTCGCCATAGAGCTCTATGCGCCAGTTGGTTGAGTGCAAAGGGAAATAAACACACGAGTTATTAGTGATTTTCGAACATGCTTCAATATCAAGTCCATATTTCGTCTCTAATTTAATCGGACCAAGTTCGCATCGATACCGTTCATGGAGAGCAGTTTTTATCGGACCGCTTAAAACGGCGTGTTTGTAACCATCCCAACAGATATCGGCATCACGTTCCCATGGGAGGAATCCACCGTATGTTTTGACTGCACCCAAATTTGTCCCGGAGACCAAAAAGGCGGACACATTGTGTTCTGCAGCCAAAGTCAGAAAACCTTTGACACAATTGGCCAATTCCTCCAAACAACAACCAGGCATAATCAGACCGGCACGCTTGAAATGAGCACAATTTATTCCAGCCTCTTTGCACGTCCATCTATGATCTGCCTGCCCAGGCAGCATGATTCGGTTGATAGACCACTTTCGAGCTAAAGGCAACCAGGTTAATTTCGGTGTTTCAGCCAAGCCATGACCACGCGAACTGATCGCTCCGGCCACATGGAAGAGCACGTCCACACAGGCCACCGTGGTCAGGGCCCGGTTGGAATCGACATTGTGCAGTCCACCGAGGAAGAACTGAACGAACGGGATCAGGCTGGACATGGAGGAGTTGGACATACTTTGTTGGAACACGTCTCATCGGACGAGGAAAGGAGAGGCGACGTAGTCACAATAGGCACATGATTGAGCTGACACATCGTGTCCGGGATGTAGCCGAATTGTGAAGTTACGCACGGCGGACTGTATGAGCAGAAGAGAATGAGATAAAACTGGCGGTTACTAACAGACAGAAAAACTCCATCTTGAAGTTATTTTCTTGCCTGCGTTCAGCCGCCAGATTGTTAGACTGTATCTGCCATACCTTGTGATCACATTTATTAAATGGTCCTAAAGGAATTATGAAACGTAACTGGTTAACAAATCAAACGGATTTACACTTTTAACTGGTTTAAATTTGTTTTGTCATTCTTACCGTAGCTGAAATATCAAAATTCAAATGTCATTTTTCGAAACGGATGTTGCTGATTTCATGAATAGCCTTGTCAACACCATGTGGCTTATTATATAAGTCGAGCATACGGAGTTAAGATTGGTTCATGTTTTGCGAAGCTAAAAACACTCGCAAGCACAAGGTCTATGTTAATCAAAACCTCTGAAACGCAGCTCAATAAACTTGGTTAATTTTTGCATGTGCATGTGCATACGTAGTAACGGTGAAACTTACGAATACAACGAATAACCTGATTCGCGCTCACACACAGAATAAGCAAGTGATAAGCTACTCATAATCACGTTTAGTTAACATAGGGTAACTTGGTGTACAATCTAGAACTAAGCAAGGAGAGAAGCACGGGAAAAATCCCGTGTACGAAATCAGGAGTGCACATTTGTTCTGCATCGAATTAGAGATGTGGGAATGTAACATGTGGAACAGAAGGGGAATAAGCAGTTGTAAAGTTGACTGCCAGAGTTGTGTTGACCTCTTAAAATGAAACATTCCACATACGTACACACAATATATCATTTGAACAACATTTACCTTCGACAAATTTTGTGTAGTAAATATCTGAGATGCCTCAATACGAGTTACACTCCTGAAGAACAGTGTGAATAGTGACATAGTTTCAACTGGATGTGACAAAGGTGAGGCTGATGGACACAACCAAATGCAAGACAATTAAGTAACTGATTAAATGCAGGGTTATTTTATTAAGAAAATTCAACAACTGGAATTCACAGTCTACTTCAACAATAGATTATTCCACTGTAACTTCTCATTCGGCAAAAAAATAGTTACACGAGACACTTCACACAAATACACACATACTCACACTCCTCACCCACTGCTCGACCATCACTGACCTGATAACAGCCGGCATACCAACGACCTTCCGGTTCCAGCCGGACTGCACCACCAACAACGTCCACCCTCAAATTGTTCATCACACGCAGCATTCTGTCCACGTCTGTATAATGTGTCATATCGACCATGTTCCGACCGACCAGAACGTATTTGGTTCGACTCGCAGCAGCCAATCTGAGCCACGTGGTTGCCTCGTCATTCACACCAGTGAACACTTCAACCGACTTCCAAGGGCCACATGGATTAGCTGAATCGGCAGTGTTTCTCAAGGCCAATCGAATGTCAAGTTTTGGATAGACCAGCCGAACACGTTTGATCAGATATGTGGCCTGTTTGCATGTTTCTGCATACAGCAACAATTCGACCAAATTTTCGAGTGGGATGCGCTTGCACGGTTGCGTTTTGTAGACATTTTCGAAGTACACTCTATCCAATTTCGGATCAGTCCAGTGTTCTGGACATGTTTCTGGTAATTTGTCGGTGTTTTTAGCTAGCAGTGGGGTTGCTGGGTGAAGCTGCAACACCGGTGTATCAGTGGTCTGTCCTAGTTTATTCAGTTGTGAAATTGCTTGCTGCAACAGGATACGAGTTGTTCCAGATCGGGCTGTACGATGCGCCTCGGCTAACTGCTGACGTATCTTAGTTAATTCCGCTGTGAAAGCCGTATCTAATGACGGGCTGCAAGGAAAAAGAAGACCATGGATCTTCGTAAATGAGCACCAGGCGTATATCATCTATCTATTCAACGACTCAGGATGTTGGTAATTCTGGCAGTTGTACACACACACTTGTAATCAAATTATCTTATTTGTACAAAAGACGTCAACTGAAGAAACAGCTTATGGAAAATCACCAACAACACTCAGCAGTCTTACTGATATGGGTACTTCGTTGTCTGTGACACACTACCAGCAATGTGGGTGATGGCACAATCCCGAATCTGCCCTGCGGCACTTCTTCAGCTAGAAGGTCGTGATTCGCATCATCAGGTCATCATGTCTTTTCTTCTGGCTAGTTTGGGCCTTATCAATTAAACTGAAGTAAACACTCAATCATCCTACGGGGTAGATTGTTCTCGTCTTGAAAGTGAAAAGTGTGGGAACAAAGATGGTCAAATGTCCTTTGCATGCACAAAATGATCACGTCCCATTCGTAGAATCTTGTGGAACTCACATATGTATTGTAAACTTTCTATTTAATCCATAATCAGATGTTTTTGCCACGGAGGATACACCACGTTCCTTCGCCTATTTTAATTGGCATTGTATCAGCAAGATGATGATGAGATGATGCTGATTGACGGTGCCACTGAAATTTACTTGGAAGTAACTTACTCCATGAGTGGGATCTTTGTCTCCACATTCACAATATAAAGCCTAGCGATGCTTAATGGTCGCTTCCAGGATTGGTAAGGCTCATCATAGAAGACTGTCCGTTCTGTCCGTATGAAGCTGGGGTAGTGTGCAATCAGCAACACTGACCAATTAAGTTTTCCTATGGTTTGGCTTGTGTCCGTCATTGTTAGGAATAAACAACACACTGCGTCACAGTAAATAAACACAAAAGAAGCAGGGTGTCTTTTTGTCTCAGTAATAAAACATACTCTCTCAATTCGAGATAATAGGAACAGAGGGTAACTGGGTCTAAATGTGGAAGTTCCAGGCTCGCGGAGTGGCTTCGTAGCTCAACTACCGCCTGCCGTGTTTGGGCATGTTGTTTCTGTCGCTTATTCATATCTATCCGAATGTCAGAGTTTTCACAAATAAATATTTTATACATGAGACAAATATGTTTAGTTATTCGTTCCACGGTGCGTGTTAATCCGGAAGCACAATGCGTCGGACGTTAATGAATGCAAAAGAAAAATGAACGGTCGTTGACACAAATTGCGAATATGCCAAATTGATAGTTGTGTGTGCACAGTAGCGTAGGCAACTGAGACACACCAAAGAACCATTTAGAAAAGTGTGCACATTTGATGAATTGAATAGGACGATGATCGTGAAGTCAACAGAGCGCTATTAATCTCGCACATCCAACTTTTAAGTGAGGTTTTTGCAACCGACATTTGGTCCAGTTACAGCCACGGCGGTGGGTAATACTTTTAATATTTGTTGTGGCCTATAGCGTAGACACAGCGTACCTGTGTGTCTGCGCGGCGCGCAAGTTTGTATGATCCGCTATTTATGGCATGTCAGTGCACCCGTAGGGTCGTGTGTTGTCCACATGTGATTGGGCAGGATCATGTGGCCATCCAGATTGAATAACTGATCTTTATCACTATCACATTGGTAGTGTACAACTTACTGTTTGATGATACAATCATCTCTGTTCATTGTGACCTACTGTTTTTCCATACGTATGTTCTCCTTGTTATAATGCACCAAAACCGCTTAACCACGTACAGGTTTTACACTAATGATACAACATAATGTGCCTCGCTTTCAAAGGTAAGCGAGTTCTACACATGCCAATTTATCAGTTACTTCTTTCTGTGATCTCACAAAACTGGGCTCCGATGAATTATGCGTACGTTTTTGGTGAAGGATGAAACGTATGGATCACACCATGCGATCCCGTTTTCAGTCCGTGAATGTAACGCAACTTTCTGTTAGGCCGGACACGATGATTTCAGTTGCATGTGTGCTTTGAAGAGACACACTACGTGCACACTGTTTAACAGTTTTGTTTTGTCTAATCTCACAAACGAATGACCAAATAAACTCTGATAGGCTGAAGTTTGTAACCTTTCTCTGATCACTTGCCGGGCACGGAGAGCATAAAGGTCAGACACGTTTGTTGGTTCTGTCCTACCAAGCAAATATTTCGATCTGGTGATTGTTGTGTACGCTTCAAGGTCGCCCGTGTGTCCCACACTCGTGTTGAAACTCAAGCTGCATTCTGATTGGTGGCGGCCTCAACGACCAACGGCTTATTCGTTCACGCACACAAGAATGACCTTATCGGTTGTAAATGAGACAATACGGTTTGTACTTCTCCCGAGTCACTTGTTCTCTCTACCGTTGTTACAGCCTGTAAGGCTTACTGTTGATAGCACACAATCATGAACACAACAGTGATATGTAGACTCGTCGGCGCAATATCCACCACTTGGGGACACCCAAAATCAGGTGATCGCAAAGTTCACTGTCCAAGATATTATCACGCCGTTCCACCACAATCCACGGGAAACATGAGACCATCCCACATCATGCTCATACGGTTGCCGGATTTCAGAAAACCTCAGTCAAGTCAGTGTAACTATTGTCGCCGACCTGTTTCACGCGTGTTCAATTTTGAGGCACTTTGACATGTTTCTGTACCATACGTGCGTGCATGCATCCGAGTTTCTCATGGGTTTTCGACTTGGAAGACCGACACATGCTTTTCTGATGTTATCGCCTCGCCTACTTCCTAGCTCTCGTCAGAGGGGTCATTTATTTGTAAAAGTGAAGGCCGAAACGAGCCGACTATTCGCGCTGTTTCCGATTACTTCCATAGTTGCGGATGGCTTACTTAGACACATTAATAGCTCTGTAATCTGGAACAGTGGATGAAGACAATTCTGAATTTGTATCAGTGGCAGAAGTTCAGAGATTCAAGTTATTTCAAAGTGAACACTTGATCGCAACTTTCGTATTCAGATAAGCCTTTCGGTTAGCCCACTGCGGAAGGAACCCAGATTTTCTTTTAATGTTAAAAGCATGACAGTGTTGATAGTTGATAACTCACTCTTCGGGGGTACAAAGAAACGTCTTTACTTAACTTGGTGGTCATCGTCTGTTACCGGTGACTTGCTTACCTCGCCGACAGTTTAGGAATCCACGTTTCGAGGTGTCAGGTACGACAAATAATGCGAAACTGAAGTCATTTTAGAATTGTAACAGTAAGCGTTTGAGAGAAGTCGCACGTATTGATGACAGCCCGCGACCAAACAATGCGAATGGAAAGTGTGAACAAAGTGCTATAGTGACAGAAGACCATGAAAGTGCTGTCACATTAAAGCATCCGTGACTGATCAGCTGGAAAGCCAGGAAATGCCTGTAACTCTATACACAGGGCGATGAAAGTGACTGATTGTTCAACCTAAGCAGCTGTGCTGAGTTTCAGTCTGTAATCTATCACGAAAACACCTCAGGGTACGCTAGAACAATGGCACTAAAATAGTCTTTAATGATCATAACATCATTTTCAGGATACGGATAAGGTATCGAGATATTTGTCGGTGTAACTCATTGCCGAAAAGCCACCACATTTCGGGACAAACTCAAAAGCATGACTTCTAGCACAGAGCGAAACTCTATTTTGCTCAGTTTCTGTCGGTTATTTTATAGACAAGATGCATCAGTAGGGTGAAAAATTACAATCTGTGACGACTCCCTGGCTTTCCTATTGGTTGACTCGGCTCCGCTTGCACCTCGTTTGTTCTGACGTGCGACGCACTAAAAGAACTTACTCTATTCCGATGCACGTTATTTTAAGGCGCAGTCGAAACCAGTAAGTGCACACAAATTGAATTTCAGCTGCGTAACAGAGGGTGTTGCCATGCCGTTAGAGCCGTTTTAGCTTCCGTTTGTGTAATTTGCGTGCATGTCTTTGGCTGATGCTGGTTCGTTTATCCCTCCACAAGTCTATTGCTGGAATACTTACTTTGGAAGAACGCTGCCCACCGGTGTCTTCAGGTTGCCCAAATTTGGCCCACCAGTGTAACGGACAATCACAGTAAAAACGACCGGCTTGCATGTTACATTATAAAAAAAAAATCGATACTAATTCAACATCTCATCCGGATTCGTAACCGCGCTGATGTGCCATTTTGCTCGCGTTGTTGACAGTGATTTGCCACAGCCTTCTGTGGATCACGGGTTGACTTCTTATCGATGCACTTGTCCAGTCGCATTCCTTTAGACTCATTGTGTAACATCAAGGTCTAAATCTTTTTTAAACACTGTACTGTTTCCCTGCAGCGGTCACCGTTGACATAAAACAGTACATACGTGAATACAGAACCAAACTTATACTTCCTGAATGCGAGAATAATTCGCATCAGAAAACAGCCTATCAAAAGAACTTTTCGTACAGTCACGAGTCCCATTAATGATATGACTTCACACAGTGCGACATGTTAAAGCAAGCCGCACACGATCACATAATTGTAATTATCGATCAGGCGGAGCACTACGCATAATTTAATGTGGCTAACCGAATAAGATGGATGCAATCGCACCTTTATGAAAGTCAACTCATTAGTCTTAAATTCTGTCCCGGAAGAACAGTACAGTACCAATGATCTCAGATCAGGTGATACAGAATTATTGCATTCAACCGGTTGAGGAAGGATCTTTGGTTCATTCACAGGAAGCAGATGGCCAGAGTAATTGCGGGTCATAAAACCTTACGAGACATAAACCGATACTCTACGACTTGTAATTTTAAGGAACTAGAAGATATGATGGATATCATAACTGTTTTACTCAACAGAGGCAAATTTGGAAGGAATCGACGCATCACCTTCCACAACTATTCATTCCTGAAAAGATTCTCTATGACAACTTCGGGATCATCCAGGACCTACTGCATAGGAGGTTTGGCTTGTATTCAAACAATTTAGCATGACGTTAATGGTGAATGAACATCTAGGAACGACCAAACTTCAACTTGAGTGGCTGTAGTAGTCATCAGCCAGAGAAGTTCGTGTGAGAAGTGCTATGTTAACTACCAACTCAATGTGATACAGTTTGATGGGTTCTCCACAGTTTCCAGTACCAGTGCTTTCGTTAGTGAATAGTTTTAAAATGGTTATTTGAGATTTCAGACCACAGTAAATGATTCATAAATTGGTGTGTAGCAACATAGTTAGGAACTTACCAGTGACACTTGAAAAAGCTGGTTGATTTTTCAATCAGCCATGTACTTTGATGTGTGATCAAGTAGACAATAAAAATCATCAAAGTCAAGGCAAAAAGTGAACTCCACTGAAATACTCTGTTCCTTATTGGTCGATAACGAAAGGAGATAAACCATTTTCTCAAATTCATGTTGGACGGTGTTGTATTCCTATTCTGACACAAACAGGCAATACACAGCGGTAGAGAGAATGCATGACTCAGGAACGGTGCATACCGTATTCTGACATTTACAAGCGGTAGCGCCATTCTTGGGTACGTAGTTGAATGTGCCGTTGGTTGACGGAAGCGCCACCAATCAGAACACAGCTTGAGTGTTAGTACGAGTGTGGGGCACACAGGTGGCCATGACATGTACACAAAACTAACTGGTGAACGTGAAGTGCTCAACCCACAATCGCGTAACCAAATGGCTGCTGAGTTGGTGCCATCCGAAACGAGGACTGGTCACATTACTATCTAAATCTATTGTATATGTTAATAAACTGAATACCATGGTTGGTAAAACCCAAGGGCACCAGTTTGTGAGCGCACAGCCAGTGGCACCTGCACATCAATGTCAGCCAGATTTACATAACGATATGATCAGTCGTCGTTTCGGATGGCAACAAATCATCAACCATCTGATTATGCGACTGTGGGTTGAGCACTTTGGGGGCGTTTTTTCATCCGTACCTGCAAAAAATAAAATTCGAGCAGCCTAATAATACACCGAGTGACCTTGAAGCGCAGTTTTCCCATTGGGTTAATTGTTCTGCTAGATCGAGATA
>LUCH01006309.1:0-15894 GCA_013368495.1 Paragonimus heterotremus
AGTATTGTTGATTTGCGAAGTCAACGCGAGAATAAACGGATACAAATACGAAGCGATGATGGAGCGGAGCGATAAGCGTGCACGCAGCGGGGTCGTACGTTCGAGTGCGCGGGGTAGTTGTTGGTATCTCTACTTGCTCAAACAAATGTTTAATTACATATAAAAGTAAGAAACAAAATGAGTACCAATGGCACTAGTAGCTCTAAAATGATTGACAATATCGAACAGGGTCGCTACACATGTACTTATGAACAGGTCCTTCCAACAACTTCGTGTGCTCAGTCGTGTGGCTGTGAATACGGATTCCAGCTAATCAGTTCGTTGACTAACTCCCTTACTATCGTTTTGACATGTGGACTGTACTTGTTTCGTTCATTTGAGAAATACTACTATGTATACTGTAAACGTTGTTCGCTCCATAGAAGAACAGACGCCACTACTGCTCTATGAAGCGTACATAATTTACACGTCCGGAGATTAATTATGATGAAGGACACCAAAGGGATTCTACAGTACTTTACGGGGCTGTTCCAGGGAATAAACAGTAACGCGTGTGAAGGGAGATTAGGCATACTTGAGGAACTATCTTTTGTGTAAAGTAAAGTTGAAGGCAATCTCATGGAAACTTCCAAAACCACCAGGAGTGTCCTTGACGTTACGGTGAAACATTCGTTGAACCTACGATAGAAAATTATGTATATTCTTGATATTTGTGGACTTGTGTTTTGATGGTTTTAGCTAATCAAAAGGTTTATTTGATGACCCGTTGACATCATGCTCGGAAGTGAAGGATTTCACCTTCATACTGACATTGAATTGTGAGCCCTCAAAAGGTTATTTATTTAAGAGCTTAGACAAGTCCTCATTCGAGTCGGACGAGACTCTTTCCGGGGTAGCAGGTAGGTTTTCGGGGGGTTTTCTCCCGATCACTTGTTTGCACTTTTGCTTGTTCGTTCTACTTAAGTACGGATTATGGGTGTTGGCACCGTAGCAGTGTAGAAACAGTTATCTGTCTTTTACTATTCATTTTTAAAATCACGGTCTGGGTTCATCTAACAGAGCAATTCTGATTCACTTGTGCTCCAATTCAGAACCTGCGTAGAGAGGACGTTACAGCATTTCATCTAGTTCTAAAACGGAGTTGTTCTGAGAAGATAGCAAGGGTTGAACAAGTGCGTATTTGGCTACTTCAGCTGTGACGTCGTGTCAGACGAGACGTCGAGGCCACTTCAGGAGATGGTGATTGATACTCTCTTCTCGAGAGTTTGTAGATGCGACCAGGCGCAAGTCGGTTCATAAACTACAGTAGTATTGATGCAAATACGCTATTGTATTTTTGTCCCCATCAGTATTCATTTACGTCCAAATATAATCGGTAGCAAAAGACGTTTACGAACACTTAGGAAATAACCAAAACTTTCATGACATGACGGCAGGAGATGGGGACTAGCCGACGAAATCTTTCATCCACCCAACTTGAGTAACACGAATACTCAGAACATAGCTTGAGACGTCAATTATTTTAGTGATTTTCATCTGCAGAAAAGTCCCGGTCGCAGGATCAACAACTGAAGTTAACAGGACAGCTATTGTCTCCTCTCTGTGCGATCGGGCAATCTAAGCATCAGTCACAGACAAATGTAGTTGAGCATCTACATGTGGGAATTCCGATGTGAGGTCAGGATCGCGGTGATCAACATGGTTGCCCCACAAACTCGTGGCGAGATCTTTGGAACTCGCGAATCTGTGCAGTACTGACGGGCTCCAATGAGGGAGAAGCTCGAGCCAGGTGTCATTTTCGAGAGGGAACGATTGTAAAATCAATCGGAATGCAGTGAGTGTGATCACTGGTGAATGATGTCTAATTTATACCGACAGCGTAGCAGTTGAATGATACGGACTGATTACAATCCACACGATAGTGCAACTTTCGCATTCAGCATGACTAGTTGGCTAGCCCATCTTTAAAATCACTCGACTCTACCTTCGTTCATGTTAGAAGCCGTCGGTAGTACATATCACATACTAGCTTTTTCGAGGTAACCGAACATTAATTCCCAATATGAATTATGTGGTGTGGTTATCAACATGGTTATCTAATGATGGCGTGGCCTGAGTTCAAGTCTTGATATACGCAAGAACATGCACTGCCGACGAACTTTCACAAGAGCGAATCTCGAACCCAGTGTTTTCTGGAAGGGTCCAGCCGAAATGTCTATCAGAGTGCGATAGCTACATTCAACTGTAAACGATGCGTAATTCAGAAAAAGTGCTTCGCCTGTAGGTCCCGGCGCCTGATAATGAGTACACACCTGGAACACCGATGTTCCGCAATCTACGGCGGTCTTAATAGAAGTTTTATTTCCCTCATATTTCTCCGGCTGGAATCCGGAAGATAGATAAATTTGAGATACGCCTGAAGTCGGCAAACTTCTGTGGATATCACCTTTATGGTCCTGCTTGCATTCTGCTATTCCGGTACTCATATCACAATGATAACATGTAGGATTGGGTCAAAAATCTGAAGGCAAGTGAGTCTGGATAAAGTATTACTTTCCGCATAAAACACCAAACACGACGGCCTTCACACAACCTAATCAAGACTCGCGGAACAGATGAGAAACAGTCAGTAGTATCATCGTAGGTCATTGAACCATACCTTATCCAAAATGAGATGCCTTCATGTCAATGTAAGACGTTCCAGGTAACTGGATCGAGGTAGGGTTTCTGCACTCGGCGATACTTCGTCCCCATCTTGCGGCAGCCAGCCAGCCTCCGTTTTTCAGCCTAAACGTGTGCATACTAGCGCTGTGATTCAAGAACGCGGATGGCACAAGGATTGTTTATTCGACGAAGCAATACATGGGTTAAGCATTTCAACAAAACCACACACAAAACCACTCAGTTGCACGCGGTATTCGGTCTCAGACAGTCTCGGCTGCCACAGATGTCAGTGCTCAGTTCCATTAAGTAGCAGAGACCATTATGGGCGATGCTGCACCCTGATGATCCTTCTTGCATTTTTCCTGTGGCTTGTACGATGTCAACATATGTGCTCCGCACCTACTATTGAATAGCAGCGGTATGAGTAGTATATGATCGCACATCTTCACTGCACTAGCAGTGTCACCCTGCTCACCACTGAAACCTAGTCAATCCACTAGTGGCATCTTAAACTGGAAGAAATATAGTAACTCAGAATTTCGCGAGAATAACCTTCGACGCGGACACTGAGAAGACCGTTAGGATGACTGAACACCACTCAAACACTAATTGGAATGTTGGCGTCTAACAGCCCTGATGAGGGTTTTCGACTGTCCATTGCGAGTCATGACCGAGAAAAGAGTCTGTCACATTTGTCGCTCTCTTTATTTTGACTATCCGTTAACCTCCATTGTGCTCCTACTTTTCATTGGATGGAATCCTTTAAAAAGGACTTCTTGTTAGTCGTTCGATAACGGACAGTTTGGTAAGTTCCTAACTCACGTGTAGTTATTAACGTCACAAATCCTCTTCACCGATTCTAATCTGTTCCTTAAGAGCCATCCTTTTTTATCCTCATTTCTTGTGACTCGTCGTCTTATCGCTCTTTAACATTTGAAGTTGTGGCTCGTCTAATATTTGTTTAGTCTTCCCTTTTAGTTGTCAAGATGTTCTCATATTTCGGGAATCGATTGTGGGCATCGGCTTGCATATGTAACAACTGTTAATGACTTAGCGCCGGACTCTAATTAGTACTTGATGAGATAACGTTTTAACGTACGCATTCATACAGGGAGACTAGATGTTCATGCATGGTAGCCTCTTTGCATTCAAAGGTCTCCGGCAACGGAGGTCTTCAGGGTTAAGCCCCACGTGGTTTGCGTTGCTTCACATATTTTGTTCGGCTCAATGTGCTTCTGCTTCAAAAAATGACTTTGCGTGTCCGATTTTAGCTGAAATAGGGATTTCTGTGGTGGTGAAATTGAATTTGTCCATGCTGATCCTCGTGGGCAGAGATAGGGGAAAACTGACCGTGCTTTTTGACAGATAAATAATTTCCTTCCCGTTTGGTCGACGTAAAGTTGTCCGCAGTCATCGCACTGGGTCTTGTATATAATGTAACATACAATCAAAAGGGCACCCAGAGGCTGTGCCCAAAGATATATTAAGCGACACGCAGCGGTTGTTTAAATACAATTATCCTCTTTGTTCGTCTGACAATCCGTGGACTCAATATCTGCGTGCACAGCATTGACGTAGCGGTGACTTCAAATTCAATCTGTGTGCACTCATTAACTTTGATCGCGCATTACAATAATATCAGCTTTATGGGCGGGTTTGGGTTGTCCCTTTGCATGTGAGCTATGTAGTTTTTGTAATCGCTGAAGTGCAGCAAATCGTCTAGTTCCCATCAAAATTCCGAAAGCATACAGTAACGTGACACATCCGGAAATCTGTTCAAAAGGCAGGATTGGATGTCCCAAACTACTCGTTTGAAGACAACAAACTCTTGTTCCACTTTTTAAACCACTTCGGGGTTCTCATCACGTACCCCCATACGGGGAAGGAGGCATAGCGGTATGCTCCCCACCAGTAACATCAAACCGCATTTAACAAACGGAAGAGCATACCATCTGTACATACATTCAACGCAGAAAGTCTCCAGGACTTGAGCGATAAGCATAACTAATTTCGAGTCAACCAGATAGACATAACCAAGGGTAGGCAAGACAATGATCAGAACGGCTGGAATGACAACTGTGTATATGTTACAAAGCAAAAAAATGTACAAAACTTCAGAACATTTGAGAAGGAACCGATTGAGTGCTAGTCAACCGTGCAAATTCCAGTAGATCTTCCTCTTCGCATTGTGTAGCATCGCGGAAATGTTCGCGCATACACAATGACAGGGCGGTGTTCAACAGTAGTAGAATCGAGTCTACTGACTTCCATTCCCGTGTGCCAATCTGGAGCGATGGGGGACAAGGTTACCTCACAATTACTAAGGCAGATGAATTAACTTTAGTGCTAACAAACAACCGAATTACATATACACAAAACCTGTGAAAATAAACTGTAGTAAGAACAGATATGTGCAAGTAAGAACCAAAATATGAATAAACCTTGAGAGCATAAGGAAAGCCGTAGATAAGATTGCATTTGAGTTAGTCGGCAGAATCCAGTGAAATGGTTAACAAGCTCGTCTCATAGGCATCTGCTGAATTTCCAGGTCCTGGACAATTCTAACAAAAACATATGTGCAAAGTCGATACGTTCAGAAAATTGGGACTAAAATGAGTTCAAATCAATTCAACAAAACAATGTGTTATTGGTGTCTGTGGGGTGGACCGAGTTCCGGCCTTGATGAGACAGACCCCGATGATGGAAACGCCAGATTATCCCAAAGTACTAGTTATGGAAGCTTTGGGACCACTTAGGGAAATCCAAGTGCAAGGAGCTGGGCTTTAGTTTAACGCAGTGTAGTAAAAAAAAACAGGATCAGTTAACATAAGTCACCTGGTGCAAACACGAGATAAAAAGTATATGGCTTTCGCTTTTGACTCATACAACCCTCATGTACGTTTCGAATTCAATAGTAAATGCTAATGATTCCACGATTTCCGCCCTCCTCCCCCCACATACACCCAGCTTACGTACACATAATCCTTTCGCCGGATTAAACACATATTAATCTCCCTTGAAGACGCCATTCTCGCTATGTTAATACACACCGTGTTGGCCCATCTTGGGCAAAAAACCATGAACTATTGACAAATTTATCTGTAATCGTTGCTTTATTGGCTATCAAGCATTAGAGGGAGTCAGTGTCAGATGCGAAAGCCTCGTATTTGGATGGTTCCAATAAGTATTCAATTTAAGCGATTTCTATAACGTGATTAGAGGTTGAAAACAGATGACTAAGGAGAGTGAAACAAGCGGACAATAGCGTGAAATAATTTGAAGGTCAACGTAAAGTAACACCACTGCATTAAATAACTACTCTTGTGAAAAAATATTCGCTCATTCTATTCAGTTTTTGATTGAACGGCTTTTTCAAACAGATGGAAGACACCGCATTCGTTCGGGCAAAACATCGACTGAAAGATCTGGATGATTCCACGTTATTCATACGTTTAAATTATCGGCCGATCCTAAGCAATCAATCGATGAGTTACGTCTCTGAAATCGATCGATGAGACAAGATTTCGAAATAAGCGAAATCGGACAAATCAGACGGGTAAAAGTAATGAACAAAAAACTGAAAAGGGTCGATTGCCAGTAACCGTTAAAGTAAACTTGTCTGTGTCCCAAAGCGAAATGAGAACTGTGATTACTGGACTGCCCAATGAAAAAAAAAATCTACATGTATATTCAATGAGCAAATGTAAAGACCGCGTTTTCGCGTGTAAGAAAATGAAATAGGTTGCGGAAAAGAAGTGCAGGTACGCAGCATTGTACTTCGGAGCTGCGAGGTGGTACAACTCACCGGCGTAAGGACAGACAGTAAATAAGGGATAAATAGGCATATAAACAGTTGAAGATATGTGGAAGTGCGCTAGACAGGCGGTCTTGGGAAACATAAGGCCAGTCGACCTTTGTCTACACACCGAACGACTAGGGGTGTGAACATCTAAATCAAACCAGTCGCAATCGCAGCGTCAGCCAACGCGTTCCAGAATGGCTAGACTATGAACGACTCCTGTTTACACAGTAGGCTGTCCATTTGAAAAACATGTCTAAGAAAGTGAATATTTAGGTAGGTAATCTGCTAATGGATGACCAGGAGTATGAATTATTTTGCATTATGTGATTAAGCCTCTTCTGGCATGTCAACAGTTAGTTAGAAAGTGAGTTGACGCTGCTAGCTGTTACTGAGCCTCGTGAAACACTTGGCAGCCAACCAATGAACGCTTTAAATGAAACTCGTCTTGCTTAAATATGGTTGACAGGCTCATATTTTTGTCTTCTTCAAACAATTTGTGTACTATATCGTTAACCCGTCAGATCTCTAACTCTTTTTCACATATAGAGGTAACTACTTTGGTGTTCCCAGGGTAACAATCAGTACAATTGTGATGGCAACAATATGACAAGATAAATTTACCTACAAAAATAGCAAACTGCTACCAGTGGGCCATTAATTAGGACGATACACGTCATCCTGTACGCTTTTCATACGTCTCTAGGTTGTAGAACAGTAGTGGTAATTCAATGACATTTGGTATTTTAAGAACAAACAGCACGAACAACAGCAGATACACGCTAGTTGTTTGCGAAATAAAGCTATCCAAAGGATTTCTAGCTCATTCCGATCAAATGTCAATGTCAATGTGCCAGACAGGTTCAGGAAAGTACGCCAATGTCTTTTCATTTGATATGTGTTGGAACGGTCCAACAGAATATTACCTAGTCAATTCTCACTATCGAAAACCAAGACTCAGCACGTCAACCTCTGTGTATTGATATCGACCTTGGAAAATAAGGTGCACAAAGAAAGTACATCAAGCTAGCGAGGCACGAAATGAGTTGAGATTTTAGCTCCAGGACGGATATTACAAATCAACAGGTTGACTAAAACAAGTGAACAAAAAACCAAGGACATCAAAAATGTACAATGGAATGAGACTATAAAAAATATCATTTGATATGATTCCTACACACGCACTTTGACCAAAATGTGGAAAATTAAACATCACCTTATTGACATCTGCATTGCTGCAAAATATACTAGTGTTGTCAGCCAAGAACGCGGATTGTACAAGGGTTATTTATTCAACAAAGCAACACATCGGTTAAGTGCTTAAACAGGAGAACGAACAAAAACACTCATTTGCATACGGTACTCGACCCAGACTGTCTCCGTCGCCACAGACGCAAATGCTCAGTTCATTCACGTAGCAAGGACCAATTTGTGCGATGCTGCACTCCAATGTTTCTTCCTATATTCTTCTGCGGCTACTTCGATGTCAAAATGAATGCTCTGGTCCTACTGCTGAATAGCAATGGTGTGAGTAGTATATTACGACCGCTCATCTTTACTACACTAATATCTGAACTGGACAACCTATTATCTCTCAAATCCTGTGTTACTTTATTCACAAATGGATCACATTCAATACAGGCAAGCCTCGGATAGTTCATTTTATTGAGTAGTTTAGAGGTATCGGCACTGGTACAGTAATCTCAAGTAGCAGTTTGACTATGAAATCAAACATAACGGATGAAACCCGTTTAAGACAGGCAGCAGACGGGAATCATCAACGTCATCATCGACAACAATACATCAGTGGTTTACACTGATGCTCGACGGCCACACAACCAACAAGATAAAAAGAAATCGTACATAGGAAAGAAGAGAACGGGAAGGGAACTAACTACTAAAAATAGCTACGTCTATATTCAAACATACAGCATCAAGGCGCCTACGTCTTGCAAACAAACAAGCAAGCTGTAAGTGAAAGTAAGCCGTCATCGGCAAGACAGCTTCCTTACGGCTTCAGCTGCTCCGCGTCATTAAGTGCACTCACTTCACAGACAACTCGGATAAACAACGAAAACATTCACGCCACTGAAATCGGTTAGCCGTCATCTCAACTAACGTCTAAAACCACTGATTCTGCGAGTCAGTGACCGACCCATTCGTGAACGACCTCATTTTTCTACGCAAAGTCATCATCTGTCCATCTCGCACCCTGTGCCATTCGGCCACAGCGTCGTCAAAGAGTGTATGATGTGGCAGATGACTAGCTGGTATACTTACTGCATGAGTTGATCATCTAAGTTTGTGCGAATGTAAGGAGTGAACAGAAGAACCCGTTTATCAATCGCTACAAGATACCCGCCTCTTAACCCCCTCGTTACTCACTCGCTGGTATTACCCGATACGAGCGACTGGAAGCAAACATCGGTGAGCAAATACCTGAAGACAGTTCACGTCCTCCATCTTAAACCTTCACTGCTGTCTGATATACGCGACCCTTAAGACTTAGAGAGATACCTCTTTGTCGCCATAGGTATCAGATTAGCAAACATTGTTTTAGCCTTGAAAATAAACGCTTCCATTTCACTGACTACACCTCCATTGACGCCGCTGATGCAGCTTCCCAGATATACAAACCGGTCAACAACTTCCATGACTTCATTATTTAACATTAAATCGACGTAATTACAACAATATTACAGATGTACTTTGCATTTTGAGGCTGCAAAGCGCATTCCGAAGTACTTATCAGAACGCGAAATTGCGTCCTACGGATTTTGTACCACTTTAAAGTTGGCAAACAGCAACACCTTATCGTCAGCATAATCAAGATCAGTCAGCCCTCCACCAGGTAGGAGGTCCACACCGGCATCATTTGAGTGACGCACACAGTCCTCCATTATTTCGTCTATGACGAAATTGAACAAAAGTGATGGAAGGGGACAGCTTTGATGTACGCTGCTCCTGATGCTGAAACTGTCAGACGGTTCATCGTAAACCCTAACCTGAGCAGAAGTATGGGAACAAAACAGACGGAAAAGATCCCATAGTTTGCTGATACTGATGACCAAGAAGTTTTGTACCCTTAAAGCATATGTCGCTTTTTGAGTGAGACAAACCTGACAATTTCTCACTTGTGTTTGGGAAAGGTACATAATTGGCTTTAATAGAATCCGTCATATCTCTACAGGCAACTCAGGAGGCATATGCTTTCACAGCTGAGTATACAGTATAATGAATTTTAGAGTCACCACTACCGTTTTTGATCATGATCACCAGCTATGTCTGATGGGCAAAGATTGACACAGGATTAGGTCATATTATCTGTAGTAGAACATACGGAGTGGTAAATGTTTCAATACATGAACCACAACTGAGAGTAGGTAAAGTGGAAACGGCTGCCTCCCACGTTTCACTTATTACGGTAGACCCTTAATGAACTGAACTGCATACGATTCTGATTCTGATTCACTATCATGGGGCCATATAACACATTAACATAACTGAACACTAAGTATAATTTATACTATGTGGACGACCCTGAATAAACCATTGTTTGTCTTTATTTGTATGATGTATATAATTGGCATGTTTTACGTTTACGACTGATGAGAGTAAATGAAATGTTAACATATCGCATCATGTCTTCTTTCTGCTCCGATGAAGATATTGTAGTCAGTCCGTTTATGACTCTCCTCACGCGCTTGGTGCGGGCGATAACGGTAACAATGATAACAACTCTGGGGTAGATGCACGAGATGAGCGTAATGACCTTGAAGAGTGAAATAATGGATGAAGATAATCAGAAAAACACAAACCCGTGATCGCAAATAGCCGCGTATTTGAGTTAGGTGTGCTTAACTTTATGTGGAGATTTTATTGCAGGCATGCACTGTTCAACAAAACAGATATCTATCCATTGAAAACCCGAACGATGATTGGTACCAACAATGCTCGCATCTTTCTTGAAGACGGTCATATCGATCGCAATCTTGTATGTACACGCGCAACTCAGTGTGGAGTAAGACAAAGCATGTCATTTTGATATGAAGTCTACCAATCAAGTATCATACGAGACACGTCCGGTCTCCAAGGTCAAGCAAAGACATTTGTAACTGGTATGAATGGACTAAGCCACCTTTTCAGTGGTTGGGTTGGGCGGACATCACGTCAAAGTAGGGACTGATATGACTCTGATATGATATGGTCCTACCGGATCAAGAGACAGGATTGTAGGAACGATGACCTAATCAAGATCTACCCTAAAGGTTGAAAATACCCCCAAGTTGTAATCGAAAGCAGTGCAACGAACGTGCTCTTCTAGTTATTCATCACCGGGTCAGTGCGTAACGTTTTCAGGTGTGAGTGGGACAAACACAAGTCCGGCAATTTATATGACATCAGACAAGGTCGTACTGACAGGCGGAAGTAACGCTTTGAAACAATTACGTCACAAGTATGACGCAACAAGTACGGTGAAATGTTTGATCGGTCATATGTGGACCAGGCCAAACACAAAATTTAAACAAAGCGTTCCTCGGCACACAGGTGGATTATGCCATTGAATTCCAATAACTTCAGCTATCACAAAAGCTTGTCATCTCAAGGCTTTCGGTTGATTCGAATCCACAGAATGTACTAAGACTGTTCTGGTGATCGTCCTTGTCATAGGGTAATTGATCTATACCGGATGGTGCTCGAGGATACGTTCAAATAAGAGTCTAGTTGTGTAGCTGCCTATGGTGGTTCAACAAGAACGATTAAACGAGTGCATACACAAAGCGGCAGAAACAGATACTGCGTTTTAACCGTAGATATAATCGGGGAGCAGAACTAAAAGATGTGTGTAGTTTGGCAGCATAGATGGTACCGTCAACAACACCAGCTAATCTTCCAGAGATTGTTACAGCAAGCGTATCATCCACGAATAGTAACAATAGGTGCACTACTACTTTCTGTCCCGTGAAAGACATCCTCCCTCAAACGATGTTGCAAGCTTTCGTCCGCGTATAGTTCCCGATAGTCACTTTACAAGAATAGCATATGAAAATATGACAATTCATTGGAAACCTCATTCTGCGTACATGTTTTCACGGCTCTGTGGAGCAAACAGTCCATGAGATTAATCTCCTTTGTAGATGGAACAAAGTTATTGAAATAGATAGACTGGCCAATCCACGTTTTCAATCTACAAATCTTCGTTCAACAAATCTATTAGCCTGGTGTTGAATGAGTATGTTCAACAAGTCAGTCAATTGTTAAGTTCAGATTCTAATGTATATTTAATAACGTAGTGCCAAATTATAAAAAAAATTGAGTTTGTTCACCACACCATATCTTTTTTTCAAACGCTTTCTATTTTATGTATTAAGTCGACTGCATCAAATGAATATATGGGTTCATTGTGAAAAGTGAGCACAACGCAGAGACACGGTCCACTTGCCCAAAGCATAACGGTAGTTTGTCAAATCAATTTTGCTTTCGACAAGATGGTCGTCCATATCCGACTGCCGAAATTTGTGCGTGAATGATCTTTGAAACCAAGCGTGCTTCACGTGATATATTGGTGCTCAATCTTTTATGTCAAGCTAACGTGCTGAGGCCGAAAAGTGTCTATATAATAGAGAACTGTGCGTGCGGAAAAGTGACACTACTGTGAATAAAAGACTGTGATCGGAGTGGCTGCTTGCAAAGAAATGAACAAGCAACACCAATACTGACTGAAGTTCACGTTCCAACAAGGATGCACATTTTGTTGAATGTCTATATAGCAGGCCAACAGGATAGTATGGTTTCAAGTAGGATTCATCGAAATACGTTACGATTATGGGTTATTATAAGCAGATATGGTTGTCCGTAGTGTAATTGTATTTCGATCTTCGTGAATGTGAAACGAACATGCAAATCACTGTTTACAATATCTACACCAAATTGTCTCATCTACACGTTCAGCTAAAATCACTTGTGAACAATGTTAGATTCGCTCGACTGTCTCGAGAGGAAACAGAACAACTGTGTTACGACAGAGCTACAAAAGAGACGCAATTCAGTGGATAAGATAACTAATTTTACATAATATCGAATTCATGTGTTGTTTAATTACTACCCACGCACATGACTTGCCATCTCGACAAACTGCACGCGGTTGACATTCTGAATGTTGGTCATGAATGGCCAACTCCATCCATCACGGTTTTCTACACATTAGCATGGAAACAGGCAGAAGTACTGTCATACTTAACTTGTTGCTGTCCTGGCTTAACAATCATCAGGCAAAAAACTAATCAACTGATGAAAATACTATGGGAATGCCCTAGCAGAAGTGACAAAAAACCAGCCGGACAAACGGCAATCATTACCTTGTCTAAAAAGACATCTGGAAATTGCTGAGCGACCTTCCACGCTAGATCGTTCAGTTCGGTCAGCGCCTCTATTCGCTGAGGAAGCCAACGCTCGTCGAGGTAACGTTTCGTCAAGGTGGTAGACATGAGCAGTTTGGAAAATTTGAAACGACATCTTCGAACAAACGGATCCTTGACAAAGAAAAAACACGCCGAATGAGAACCTGTGAACGATGTCAGACGAATCGAGTATTAGGCGAATAGTTAAGTAAGCTAGCACACACAGTCGAGGGTCAAACGGTCGATTCACTGATGATGAAATCGCACCTGAATTGGGCTACAGTCACAAGGAATCCAGGAGTGCTTTCACAACATGCTGTCGAACTTAATAGATTCTATGCTGGATTCAACCACTTTCAATTGAATTATCCGCACTATCCATACTACTTCTGTCCTCCGATGTAACCTACATATTCCCCAAAGGTTTTAGCAAACATTTAGGAAAATAAGAAAAAACTGTACTTCCAATCACTTTACTCTAAAAAGACAGCGGTGTGTACAACATCAACAGGGTTTATACAATTCGTTTGGTGTGATTTCGTTCTCACATTATCTACCGTACAGTAAATATTTTCGTGAACAAGTGTCACTCATCCGGTTGGGGATCGTGTGATCACCCAAATCACCAGAGAAATGCTATCTGAGATGACAGCGTACGTAGTCGATGATGTGTCGATATCTACAACATCTAGTTCTTCCATTCGACGTAATCTCATCCAGTTTTTTGTCTTTTTCTCCTGATAACTTTTTTTCCAGGATACTGCACTGAAGTGTTGTGACGGATGACAGTCCGAGTCAGTCTGGCCAGGTTCATAGATGTTACGATTGAATGAATTGCGAATCTTCTGTCTTACAATGAATATTTGGCTCATAGTGGGCACCCTGATATAATCAGAGGCCAAGCAGTTTGAAACACACGAACTGGATGATTTTGCCTCAACCGCAGTTGCTACACGTCTGAAACCCCTATGCATTTTGGTTGTAACTGATTACCACGTTCACAAGGCATTGAAAATGTGAGAAATAATCTAACAACCTCCCTGTTTGGTGCTCTTTAAACCACTGCAAAATGGTTGAGCCTAACAAGGCATAAAGATGAACTACATGGCTGCTCGTTCACAGAAGATACGTTTTTGAACACCACCTTACGTTTACTCATGGGATTCCTGTCATTTCCGCAATCATTACACGATTGGACATCGCTGTACCGCGAGACGGCGGTAGTGAGTAGTAGTGATTTAATTGCTAAATTACAACTCTTATTTCCACGTACACGGAAAGCACCGTTGTGTAATGAACGTTTCTTAAACGCTATGTATAGAGGACACTGTACACGCTACCTATCACAAGATTATACACAAATTCACACAACATGGAAAGAAAAGAAAAACATGCAAGGACATATAAAGTATTTTAAAAAATTTTCACACATACTCCGCGCATTAATTTGTGTCATGCTTGACTACATTCTCATCCATAGATAGTGCAAATCGTTAGATCCTAACCGACGCGGTAAGTTGGTATGACGAAAATAAGTCTCAACGTCTCGGAAGTCATGATCAATCAACAGCTGCAGAGCTGATTTTTTAAACCCATCCCGGTCTATCCAAAGGAAGTTTAAGCAATAGAAGCGTGTCCAAACCAACGGAATCGATCATTGAAGGTCGAATTAAATACAGAGTCGCTCAGATTATCAGTTACGAAAAATAGTTGTGCCAATCCGACAATTATCTGATCATACACGAAAAACAGATAACGAGCAGAAATTGTCCAACTGGGATCCGGACCTATTTATTAGCTAGTGCAGTAAGGTGCATCCCTCGCTGGTCAAAACATTTCAATGCTCGCTTCGATCTCTCGCAAGAAGTAATATCTGACAATGGCCCACAGTCTATCAGTCATAAACTCAAGCAGTTTTTTCACCGCGCAGTACCTTATAACCCAGCCGTCAACGGAACGGTGAGCCGCATAAAAAGCCTCTTGACAGAGAAGCCAGTCAAACTAATCAAATAGAGGGAAGAATGGAAGACGGTGTATTCAACGCACTCTGTATCTACAGATAGGCAGTATCGTACTACAAAGAAGATGATTGAGTTAATGTACGAAAAAGCCTTCAACACAATATCGAACACAGTCCATAACTTCTCAAACGTCACAAAACGTGGAAAAAAATGAAAGGTGGAATCACTATCGAAAGCCATATCACGAACAAGTATCGGTCTTGCAGAATGATGCATCCACTTGTATAACACTGTCCATTGTCTACAAGGATCAACATCGAGTAATCAGAAGAGCTGTTAGGCAGGGAATATACCAGCTACACAAAGAAAGCAGAGCTAATACAAGATCCCTGTTTTACGGTTAGGGATGTCCTGTTGCACGGTTACCTGAGTTACGTGAGGTGAACTACATGCATTTTTATAAACAATCAATATGTGTGAAGGCTGTAAAACCCAGTTAACCGCCACATGCCTTCTTCCTAGTGCTCATCCTTACGAAAAGAGGTAAATATGCGTTGATATTTGATTAATTTTTCACTCACCTTTACACACCCCGTCCTGTGTCCATGTGACGTGTACTAGTATGTGCTAATTACTTTCGTCTGTCCTTGAAGGCTGACAGATCAATGTCATTTTCATCACACTGTCTCCTACTCTCAAATTCATTCTGAACCGGTGATTGTATTGCTACGATAGACGTTTTCTCTGCTGAATGTTGTCTTGTCTTTTCGTACATTAACGCAACAACGGCAGATCAAATTACCAAGTTCGGACCATAGTCGAATTTCATTGAGACAATGCGAAATTGCCTTCTTTATCAAGATGGACGCAAACCTGCAATTAATGTCATCTCAAGTGAGAAGTCTCAACATGAAGACCTGCACGAACAAGCCAAAAATCAGCTCATTATCAGCGTCCGACTAACGTATAAACGCCACGTCCGTAGACAGCAGTTGAATAAACCAACCATCATATACTGAGACCACCAACAGTTGGGCAAAACCGCGTGGTGGTTAAGCAACAACGTGGT
>LUCH01006310.1:0-18621 GCA_013368495.1 Paragonimus heterotremus
TCTTTTGCAATAAAATGGCAAGGATCCGGGGGACAATACGAAACTTATGCTCCATATCAATGTTTCGAGGCAAGTAGGTTACGTCTGTCAGGACCGATTACTTGCAGTTCGCGTATTTCACGATTACACAGGCAAGCGGAGGACCTGTACCATATTATATTTGTTGAGGACCTAAGAATAAGACTTACATAGAAGCTATAATATTGCAAATTCGTGTTACCCATTCATCCCATTATTTTTTACTTCCACAAACTTTTAGCAAACAATTTCTATTGGTCACTTACTTCCATACACATGTGCTGGCCGAAGATAAGTTTTAGCAAACGCGGCGTATTCGCTGGAACTTGGTTCTTTACAACCTCCACTTAATGTGTGGGCCTATGTTGGTGTCAGTTCTTTTGGCATGTGGAAGAGTACTCAAATAAACTGATGACGTCAAACTCACTGGTCATATCGAGTTGACAGTACATCCGTAGCCGCAACCTCTCACTGGCTAACGTGAACTGGTTGTATGCCTCTGTGTTTATGTTTACACTTGTTATTCCATTGACCAGTTGCGTCATTTTGAAATGCATGTTGGTCGCCCAATAGTCGTGTATTTTAGTGAGTTGCTGGCCCTCAGTTCCGTCAATCAGTGACATTGCACGCTTCAGGCAGTCTTGATGCATTACGTGAGACTTATCCGGGGCAGTCATCATATATTAGTCCGGACGTGGTAGAATGGAAACAGCTCCGAAACTCAGCTACAAATTATTGGTTTCATATAGTGAATCACTAACTGCCAGATGATGAATAAATATCATAAGGTCATATAATCTCGTTTTCTATAACTACAACTAGACAAATCCCAGTACTGCCGGCTTTTTTGGACAGACGGACTCAGGTCAATCCGATCGAGAAGAACAACCATTCTACAACATATTCAGTTTGATCTAAAGCATGTTCCATGAAATATTGCCTCCAAGGAGCTTATACTGTGTTTAGACGAGAATTTATTTACATCCTAAAGTTACACAATTTTTGAGATGTGTAGTTACTGACGTATTTGAATGTCCCTACGAAACAGCAATATTTGACTGTCATGTCACGCTGTTTATTACTCTAGGCACTGATTTACTAGGACAACAGAAACAGGTGTTGCAAAATAGCAGTTGTCAAACTGCAATAAGAGGATGTCAATATGTTAAACTTGTCTCACAAGTTTCACTATCAATCACACTACTTCATTCATGTGAGTAGGTCATCATCATCACAGACATCAATACATCAGTGGTTCACACTGATGCTTAACTGTCACAATGTGAGGAGGTAGGAAGAACTGATTAAAATCCTAGTGCTGAACGCTTTTTAAATTAGGATTCAAAATGTTATGACCTCAAACCTTACTCCTGGGAATAGTAACTGTGTAGGTGGTTCTCAAGGTTGGAATAACATTGTTTGTTGAAGTCTGCAATCATCAAGCGATAAAGTAACTAACCCACAACAAAAAGCTTTTTGAATATAAACAGCGAACTAGCAATGTCATGTTTATTGCGTCAGCTGAACCCACTATTACTTCCAGAGTTTCGGTCTTAGTTCACACATAATTTATCCAAATGTAATCATCATTGGCGTGTTAAATGAAAATTAGTCCAACTTAAGTTTCTACAGCTGAACTAATGAGAGTGGATATTACTGGAAACGAATCTGATCTTAGTCCAAATAACGATTATTAAATACAGTGAGGAAACAAATTAATACTATATTTCCGAACATTGGTAGATGAATTTGTTACCGCGAATCAGTTCAGTTATCCAAGCGTACCAGGCAGAAGTTTAGGCATCAAATCTTGGAAAACGTGAACACACAGGCAGTCGGTCATTAGGGTTGAATTGCATAGTTTGTGATAGTTCAAACTCACACCTGTTGTGTCATTTGGACAGGTAACACACCGTACATACAATTTCAGTGCTAATGAAGAATGATCTGGGTAGCGCTGTTATTTTACAACATACTCGCTAACGAATTATTAAATTCATATCCATTTCATTGGCTCAACCCCGCCTATGTTTGCCATCGTCGCCATCAGTTTTGATTCAGGTTACTAATTAACACGTTACTATTGTTGCAGTCAACTCCCCTTCAGTACCCAGATTAATAACGACTAATTCAACCAATCTTAAATTATCAAGCACAACCTTTATGTCTTACACAGATATTCCGTTTACTATTATGGCAAAATATGGACCGTTCGAACTGGATTTGCGTCACACACCTTTGAAAAAAGTTAGGTGTATCACTTGTCAATCGGTTGTTATTTTCTGAGGAGCAAAACATGGTGAAAATTGGTGTAGCTCAACGCTAGAGTGAATGGAGAGTCTTTGGTTGAGTTGCCTTTCCAATTGCGATCATGGAAAATGGATTGGAATAGTTGAACCCCATTATTTCAACGGTTGAATATTGCAAATAAGTACGTTCATTTTACAGTAACGCACGAGTACCATGGCTCAAATATCTGACTACGAAGCATTTCCGATTAACTTAATCTCAGGGACACATTTTTATGTGAATCAAAAATATGGAACAAATGTGTACCGTTGTCAGCATGTACTACACATTCACTGCCTTAAGGCAAACAAGTCACGGTTACTTCACTGCCTGCTACTTGGAATAACATAATATGTTCCTGTGTACTATATAACTACCTCTCAATACCTCAACAGTTCCATGTGTCCTACAAAGCCTGGGATGTAAATCAAGTTATATATTAACTACTAAAACTTATGAAATAACCAGCTGTAAAAGCCCGGCGCATTTGTCAACATCGTCGCTTCGTGAAAGCATGGTTGGAGTTATTGTCTTGGCCGTGCCAGGCATATGCATTATTGCGAAGCACCGACGAGAGTAAAACTGGAGTATGGTGCTACTTCTTGGAGGAAGGGATATCGATATTCCGCTCACTCATTTTCATTCAGCGAACATGGAGTGCTGAGATAGACATAAGATGTGCAGCAAGGATAGAAACAGTAACAGCATGAAGTGTCGCACCGAATCTTTATGTTATTTGGCAAAATATCTAAGATGGATCAAGTTTGCTTCGATCTTTATCTGTGAAAACAGGACGGTTGTGATAAGCAGATACTAAAGTGATTTCACTTTGATCAAAATAAACTTTATCATCTGAATGCTGCAGACGAAGACTGGTATTGTTTGCTTTTCAGCCACTGCCAAGTGTTGAGTCTACTAAACCCGCCGTCTGTATATCATGTGTTCATTTGTAGGTCAATCCGTCAAAATCAAAATTGGATAACCTTTGCACGGGAAAGCATGTGTTCCTCGGGATAATAGAGTTGGATAGGCAAAACTGAATTCCGTTTGAAGATAAAATCACACTACTTGAAATCGCTTCTCTAAGTGGACAGTTCGCAAATGAACGGCCGAGTTCGATGGAGTGCACTTTATGCAAGTCCACTGAAAGATCCCTCGAAGCTTTTTCCAATGAGGAATGGACAACTGTCAAATACAATTGAGGGTGCATTGTATTTGGACAATAGATTCTAGAGGAAATCATCCAAATCATAATTCAGTGCACTCAACGAGCACAGTTTTCTATTTCGTTTGGACCAAATTGTATATCAATTGTCAGCTTTGACTCTTTTGGCATTGCCTATGCAGTGCGTAATCTATAACTGCTAATTTCTAGACACGTCAGTTTACAACGTTACATGCTTCATTCTGGCAGTTGTGCATTGGCCACAACTATAAAACCGGTTTTTAGATTGAGGTAAATCACGTTGAAAAATGTGGCTAACCCACTATTCCTACTGCTGATAAAAAATATTGAACATTTACAGACACCATAGTGGATGCACAACTTTCACCCTTCCTATACTGGCTAAAACATTACCCGACAAAATTGTCGAATTTTTAAATATATATGTATTAGGTAGTTGTGCGGAAACAGTGAAGTTTGCTTAACCAGTTAGAGATAATCTTATGAATAACTCAAGCGTGAATTGTGTATGATTACAATGTACCAAATTAGCCTGTTACCGTCGACATACCATGCCTGTAACAGTGTGTTGAGGTGCATTGATTTACTTCCGAGTAGGTTGTATTCAGATACTCATTTCCATTCTTGTCGATCTTTTGAACATGCGGCTGAAACAAAGCGGTAGAAAAAACAGTGTGGAATGAATAAGAAATGATAGACACTAACGAATTTCCTCGTTTTTGGTAGAAATGTGATCACCAGAAAAATTCAACCATAGTTCTAAAATTGTGTCATAGGTTTGTGAGCCACGAAAGTGAGCTTTCACTGGTTTGTGTAGTATTTTAGAATAATTGGAATACATAAACCAGTCAATCTTCTAATTTGTTTCGTGGCGTCGAACAATAGATTTCTGTAAAATACTTCCTGCACCTAAGAACGAAGTTTGAAGTATGAATCAGGCAGGTTGGGAGCACAGTCAATAACACCACGAATAACGCAGTTGGAGCCATAACAACCCAATTTTTAGCTTCTATATTCGCATCTCTCAATCTGTACAGCCTACACTGCAACCTAAAAAGAGCTGGATAGCACATTCTTCCGGTAAAACACATCTGTAATCGCGAATGCCAGTTTCGTTGTGCATAGTTGCTATGACCTTTGTAACCTCATCCGAGTTGGCTGTACTCTCAAGTCGACACAAAAATAACTCTGATGGAGTATCTCACACAAAATGTGCAACTTGAGTTAGCATTAGTTTGATCGATTGATTCAAGGAGAATATGCTCCATTTGGTATTAAGTTAGTTGTGGTCCTCTACGCGGCTGAAAGTTCATACCAAACTGTTGGCATTGGTAACAGCAACTTGCGTCACAGTGATTGCATACACGAATTCTGGCGAACAGCTGTGTTACACAGAGTTGAATCATTCGCTACTTAGCTTGAAGTAATTTGGGTATATACCTAGCTGTGTCTCAGAGATATTCAGTAGCATTCAGGGCGATTACTGGTACGATAGGATTTTGTAGTTCCTGGAATTGCTTACAGATGACTATTCAGGATTTATTTGGACATCGAAATAAGTGTTTAAAATAATTGAATAACAAACAACCAGAAGATGAAATAAACATGGTTTACTACATCCGTTTACCAATGCTGTAATGAAGTTTGTGGTGCACTGCTTCAGGATACTGACATGAATCAGACATACCCTGTGGTTCAACTGGGATACCGTTTACAGACAATTTCCGGAATTCTAGATAACTGCTTACTTCAGTGCAATGTCTGTGCAAGTGATTGGATTAAGCAAGTAGTGAATCTGGACAGAAGTTAATCTCGGGTTTGATGAACACTGGATCCGTTCACGACATCTAAATTCATGTAGTTGCTTATTAAACAGTTCAATGAATAGTTTGGTAATCTAGTTGCGCACACTTAAAGAATCCAAAAGCGGCAGATTTTTGAGCCAATCATGTGAGTCAGCAGGAGTTAACATGGCGTTTAATTTTCTTCAGTTGTATAATGACATGTAATCAATGGTTGGCCTAAATTCCAATTGTCGTTCAAATAAGACCTAACAAACTGATCTTCTAGGATTTGTGCAAACGAATTTAGTAGTATGGTGTAACTGACGCATAGTAGTATGGCACGCTATTCCTTACCTCGAACGACAGTGTTTGGAAAACCTTTTGAAATGCATGTTAGAATAAGTTCTTTAATTTTGGATTAGAATTAGAATCGTCGGTGCACTATCTTAATTCCTAATGCTATAAGACTTACATTCTTTTGCACAGGGTCACAGTTCAATGTTAGCAAGTGTGCTGCACTATTGGACATCAAATGTTTACGTTTTACAGGACAATTAGGTTCAATTGTCCAAACCACATTAACTACTATTAATATGGTTTCGATTACAACACTCTTGAGGAAAACCATCGGAGTTGATTGAACCTTGAAGTATAACAACTTGATTACAACGCTATGTTATTCCCAATCCAGTTAAAAATAAACATTCTGGTTAATTCACGGTACCGACAAGAAAACAAATTAGAGTTTGTTTGCTATGGCGCCAGTGCGTTGTGATAATCCTGTTCGCAGATGAAATTTAACCTACGAGCCTTGACGAAAATGGCACAACGGCTGACAGTGAGAGAATAACACTGCTCCATTTAGTTTTGGGTGGCCTAAACGATAGGAATCAATCACCCTGACTGATATCTCCCATACCAGACTAGAAGAATTCACGCACTGGTGGCCAGAGTACTTCAAGTTGAGAGACGACCAGCTTTGCTGTAGGTGAAGTTATTTCAATCACCTTCTAGAATCACGAGAACATGACAAAATGGGCGATAGCTTTGGAATTTTACAGCTGCGCCACTCAAGCGGGCATACTCAGTTTGGTTCAGAGTTAGCTAATCCACAGTAATCTATGTGGAACTAATACAAGCTTCTGTGCAGAAGGTGAGTTCAACCTAAACGTATATTTATCCATGACGTGGTATAAGCATATGTATCTTATGTAAAGCATATAGCATATATACCATTTTGTATTATGATTTTCCGTTGCAAACATTCAGCATCGGAGCCGGTTATGATTGGCATTTCTAACTAGCCACAATTATCACAACCTCTTAACATCTGTAATGTGTATCACGAGAGATAAAAGAACATTTGACGTGGCGGTCAACCAAAATCGGTGTTTAATTGCTGGTTGGTACATTGCCGTGATTAAGTCCAGCGAGTGGTATTGTGAACGTCACAGTGTGGAATTGACTGAATCGGCTATCAATTGGTAGCCGATTCATTTTGCTCTATTGTGGAGTTTGAGGGATGTATTAGAAGCATCTATTTTAGCCTGTATATTACCGACAGACTGCGTAGACTCTGTGAGCGGGTCAGTTCTCTCAAAGGCAGTATATATTTAACACCTGACAAATTCATGTTGACAACCACCGAAAATATATTCGAAGACAGGAGCATCACCGGCACAGGCCACATAATGACGTACTCATCGCTATTGGACTCAAATGTGACGCTGTCCGTTGTCGTGGTCACATACCAAGTGATAGTACCAGAAGGTGTACAGACTGCAAACCTCATTGATATAGGTTACCACGGATGGATAATTCCGTGAAGTTTCACACTGTATTAGACATTTAGTGATCTTATCGGACATATATCATCAAGGCGTTTGAAAACAGTAAATGTAACATCCTCAAATTATCAGTTTGAAACATACAGTGGTTCTATATGGACTAGCGGTAGCAACGACTTTTGTACTGTTTCGATGGGAAACAGTGGATAAAAATGACCCAACCGATCTTGGGTTATCTCGTATTGTGGACTCAACACGAAGTCCAACGTGCGCATCATCAATCACATTCAAGCTGCGAAACAAAACACTTCCAGATATGACTCCGGTGTAACTGAATCTATAGCCTATGAGCGCGTAAGTTGATGATAACGAGTAATAAAACATTGATTAACGACACGGCAGTTAGCAATACGACAGAAAACAACACGGCATATAACGGAACAACGGATAAAGACAGTAAACATCGGACGGAGTATACATGATTAACTCAGAACTTCCCACTCAACTCAACCGTCCGAGGTTAGCAGATAAAGACCGAAAGAAGACAGAGCTTGATTACGTTGATCAGTCCGAAAACTCGTTCATCTTTATGAAGCTTGTGTTCAGTTTGAGTCCAAGCTAGAAAAATGGAACAGTCAACATACTAGAAAGTATAGTGGTGCCCCAATCAGAAGGCGAGTTTGTAGGCGGGATGCCAAAAATGACTGAGAACGCTAGTGAGAGCCCAACTTTGAATGTTGGTTTAGATAATAATATGTTACATGTTTTGTGAGGTAGATAAAACGATGTGTACTGAGAACTGGAGATTTCGTTGACAGGCTCGAACTGCATTTCTCCGCTCAGCAACGTTAGCCGCACCTGATGATAGGGCAGGGGTTTGAGTTATCATACAAATGAATCAGTTATTAGCGGGAGTTTCACAAAAGATCGTAACCTTGACAAATACTGTTCCAGTTGCAGACCTGAGGGAAGTGTACACATGGATCAGTTTGAAATTACATATCAGTGGAAACGGAATCCAAATCAAAGACAACTACAACGTATTATCATAAGCAAACAAAACCATATCAAAGCCGGGAACGAACACTTTTCATTTGTCTGACAACTTTAAGTTAAGGATGTACGTTAGAAGGGGACTTGCTGTGTATGTTTTGGACGCTTCAACTACAGATAATTATGAACATACGTTATCACTGGATTTGCGATAAAACAAACAAAATTCTTTGTGTTATCCTGATACAACTTTGTTATATCGTTCTGGGATATAAGGTGGCCGCGCCAGTTAACTTAATTCGGCCATAGCCAATCACGCGGTTCTGGATGAGCACGCCGTTTCTCACATCTGGCGTTTTTGTCATCCGAAACAGTGCAGACACGGTGTACTAACTCTTTCACATTGGATGCGGAGAGATAAATTCACTGGCAGAAGTGCCACACCGATTTTGTCAAAGCCGTCGGAAAATGCGTGTTCAAATTTTCTCACGATTTTTTTCGGTTCAGTGAAAATGCAGCCGGACTAACAGATATGCATCAGTATTATTAGTGTTTCCACATAATAACGCATTTATCAGTTTGCGATAATGTGTACGACAAAGGTAGATCTCGTATAAAACCTATTTGTAAGACTAGAATATTCCTGGTTTGTGCAGTTAAGTGTTATAGAAAAATATCATGTTTCCTACCGTTCAGCTGAAGTCAAGTTTGTTGGCGACCGGCAAAATAAAAGAAGCAGGAATAACATTAGAATTGCTTATGTTAAACAAATGTGACGCCATTCAGATTTACCTCAACACTGCCGTGGTAACTGGGGATCATTTGTGGATGATAAACTCTGAAAACGTTGGATCTCACTGATTTCAGCGAACACGCAACAGACCAGGAATTTGAGAACTCTATTTGAATACTAGTCGCAAGTACACAGTGCAAGCAACAACGTGTTCCAGACTGTTCTGAGACTATATCAACAAAACCATCTGTTACCCAAAAGATGTGCAAAATCTAAGAATTACATTCATCGATGGGGCAATCGGTTATAATTGTGAGTCAATGTAATATCGTCTCAATTCTCGATATGTTTGTTTTAATGTCACTGAAGACAGGTGATCTGAAAGTTTCTAGCAGTCAGTTTGAACAATTGACACGTCCGCAAATTTCTCAGTTATTTAGCATAACTGAGAGACGAACAGACTTACTGCACGAACACGACAGACTAAGGTGAATATTAACGTGAACAAAAACGACTTGTGTTTGACAAATTCCATAAAATAAATGAGTTTATCAGGCTGTCTGGAAATTCTACCGCATTTAAACGGCTAGACCATAGACTTTGGGTATATGCACAGATTTTGTGAAAACTGATAGCTAGACAGGACTTTCATCATGGTGGACAGAAACCTGGTTGAATGTCAGTCGACCGTCACACATTAAAGTACCCATAGATTTTGATAAAAATGTGATGAACAGTATAATTTTCCTGTTGACAGTAACTTCATCCTTTGCGTTCGTGAGGCTTTACAAGCAAAGTGTATAGAACGTGCAACAAAACCTTTGATTTTCAAGCCATTTGCCGTGCCTCACAACTGGACGAAAGCGCCCTGTCTGTGTCCACAATATATTAAATATTTTGGATTTGCTATTGAAAGCACATTAAAGTATACAGGAAGTTGAAACAGTTCATTCCCTTCAGAAGTTTGAACAACAACTTCAGAACACAGAAAGTGGTAGATGCAAGTCTTTCGTATTGACTCATCAGTACCAAAGTTACACTAACATGAAACGGCTTTTGATATCGAACAGTTAGGGGTGGGTGGGCTGGATGGTCGACTGTTGGGTTGAGAAAGGTCACTAAGTCCAGGGTGGGGTCAAGCTCACGAACAGCTTTTTCTGGACACACAGGGCTTCATTAGATCAATTGCGACAGCCTCGGCAAACCGAAAGATCCCTGGACTGGGATGAGGTAGTAATATTCCGAATGCACAAGACGGATCGATGACGTGACCAGTGGTCAGGATATGTCTTGCGACTGCGGAAACTGGTTGTTTGCGTGTTTCAACAACATTGCCGTTTTTCGGTACTACTGAGTTCTGCACCGATTTAAGCAAATGTTCCTTCACTCTGGAAATCAAACACCTCTCGGTTCGGCCTATGTAACTTTCTTTGCAGTTACATGTAAATTGGTAGATACAATATGAGGTGGCACCGACGGGTTGACCTCCTTCGACTGAAGGCACAGGTAGTTTCTGGGTTCTCGCTAGTACACAAAGTTCGACTGCGTTGTATGTTCGGTCAGTCGAATTAAACAGTCTTTGTATTGTTTGATGCATATTACAATCGCCTTTAAAAGGCGATTCTATATAAACCTTCTTCTTTCTCAGTGACCACCGGTTCGGATGACAGATTGTTACCCGAAAATGGTTTTGACTTTTTCAGCATTCTGGAAGTCAGTTGCGATGAGTTGTTCAGTGTCACGATTGGTGAAACGAAGACAACTCGGTATGTGCTCATTCGATCTACATTTTTTTGAGCCACTTTCTTGAGCCGAGTAGCACAGTCAATGGATCCGTATGTCTCGATCACAGTGGTGCAAATCATGCGCATAATACTCAGTTGGTTGAAGTGATTAGCGAGCAATTCACATCTGACATGCTCAATAACATGTTTTGCCTAAGCATAGTGGAAAGTCCTACAAACCCGTTTCAGTATACCTGAATACTGACCAGTAATTAGTGATGTCAGCTGATGTCTAACTTCAGCAGTTGTTGGTAGGCTTCGTTGCGGTGCAATATTTTCCATTCCACCACTAAAGAAGAAACTTCAATAAACTGCTGCACCATCAAAGTAGACAAACTAACCACAGAAATTATAAAGAATTGTGTTTAGTGCGTTAATATTGTTGTACTCTTTTGTGTGCATCAGGTTAAATGCAGAAGAGAAGTGCAACCAAAATTATAGGATCTGTGCATGTATTATTGCAACAACGATCGCTCACCACCCAACGTGCCCATCGCAATTCAACACATGAATTTACGTTATACTTCGCTAAGAAGAATGAGTGTGTAATGCGCCTACTGATAACACTGGGTGAGCACTTAGTAAAGTATGGGCTCACAAATGCCCATACGCATTCGCAGATGGTGCCTTCTTCTCATGTAACGGAAACTGTGAGAAGACCAACACAGACAGTGTGTCGACCTTTGGAGTCGTAAAACGATGTTAGAAGATTGCTTGGATTTTTCATACCTGCTGGTTCTTTTATTGTGGTCGCTATTTCTCGTGACATTATTCTTTAGGAGAGAAATATTCAGTTACCGGAGAGTGCAATTCATGTCGACGTATCGAAAATCAAGATGACTGTGCCACTAACTAAATGTTTAAGCCTTCTCAACGTTCATTTGGTTGAATGAACATAAGGAACCATGGTTGTTACCATCAAAATCTAAAAACATGAACTGGTTAAAGTAAAACATCTCAAGCGGAAGAACTAACAGTTAAACTTTAACGTGATATTGTAATGCAATTCTTTATGAACAGTTTATGGGACAATTCTGAAAATTGGTGTTCTACCTACAACGAGACAGTCAGTTGACAACTCTTCAACGGACAGCAGGAATGCGAACAAACGTTTTACTATAGAACCAGAATAACACAGCCCACACAGTGTAGCATATCTGGTTCGTTGTACTCATTTTAAAACGCCAGTTTCAAACACGGCTAACTCAGATACTTAATTGCGATGGCATCAAGTCTAGCAGAACTCACGTTCAGCGCACACATCTGATACGCTGTGTGTGCACTATGTCCCACAATATCTTACGTATACGCGTATGCCGTAAGTCATACTGAACGCTATTTGGGATGCGCGATGAACAAAGTATTTCAAATGTTACTGATGAGTAGTAGGGGATTTTGGTTTCTATATAAACTGAACATCACCCACAATTAATCGCAGCTGTCACATTCCAATAGACTTTTCAGTCGGCCCCTTTCGAACGTCAGAAGAACTAAACTCGGGTTTCGCACTTATTGAAGCTCGGCAGTAGTGCATATCATCGCCACTGCCGGGACTAGAACTCCGGCCAAGCTGTTCATGAGGCAACCGTGTTTACCACTGCGTCACTGACCTCACATTAGGCACGTCCGAATTATCATATATGAACGCTCAATCACTTTCGCTTGTGAGTAATGAACACGTTGGCCGATCGCCTCGAGAGGAGACACGGTTACTGTCTGTTTAATCCAGTCGGTGACCCCTCGACTAGGACTTCTCTCCAAGTTGAATGTGATGAGGAATGTTGTACAGAGTGCAAGCGTGATCTCCTTATCATGTCCACTCATTCTTTTCGAAATTACCATATTTTAGACGGTTAGGTCCCGTATTCGCAATGTTGCTCTACGTCACATCATTTTATGTGTGTCCGTAGAATTTTTTCAAGCAGCTATGTTGATTCAGTCGTTCATCATTCATTCCGGTGCTGATAAGCAGCCCATAATCTGACCGCCAGCTGGCTGTGTTACGAAACCGTCTCCACTTTTAAATTCCGTATACGTTGTGTCAGAAGGAAGAGTAAATACAGTCCTTCGGTTGGACTGCTTATTCTGGTCATCTCGATCATCCACCGTTCGCTGCTTGCTGTTCACAACAGGCCCGACGGGGACCCGCACTTTTATTGGCAAAGTGACGGCTGATATTTTGATTGGTTCGGCTATCAATCTGTTGTTCGAGTTTATCATCGAAACACTCGCATATATGGAACCACTGATGACAGAAAAAATCGTTGTGAATTTAGTGTTTCACCAATCGTTCAGCGCTAGATAGTAACATTTCTACTCATAATCAGAACTTGATTCAGTTCATGGCGATTTGTAATAACTGCGGCATGTTCATCATTAAATCTGTCGACGATAGCTTCTTAATACTTCATCAGATTTTTGTTCATTTTGCCACCTTGAAGCTATTGAGAACAGCCAAGACTATCACCGTAAGAATGCCTAGTTATCAGGTTGATCGTAAATTTCATTTAAAAAATGCATGTGTCCGAGTCGAGCACTTTAAAAACCAGTCACTGATGAAGACTACGACACTTCAGGCATAGTGGGTTTCACAGTTCCGTTCGTGTAAGAACGTTTATTGCATTCACCAATCATTCCGATCAATTTGTTTCGCCACTTACTGGTTGAAGCATGCTCAACAGTGAAACCCATTTCTCGTTTCCGGGGTCTTCGTAAGCCTGGTTGACTGACTTAGAAAGCTTACGGCTAAATTTCTAACATCGGTAGACCACTTGAATATTTCGCGTGATAACTTGATAGCCAAGGTAGAATAATCCTTAGTTTAACTCAGTCACCCATCTGAACATTTGAAAAATCTCTTGAATTCTTACTGTTCATGGATTTATTAAGCTACTCGGCTGTAACAAGTAGTGCATACAAAAAACTTGCACGTCGCATTCTCACTGGCCTCGACATCTTGCACATATACCCAAACAACGATTCTTGCTAAGAGAGGTCAATGTTGAATTTCGTCTCACTAATAAACGAGCCAGACCATAGAGCAGGCAACAGCTTTTCGTTCTAAACGACACGAATGAGTTCGTCGAAAATAGGAATGCCCCTAGACCACTGATAAAGAAACCGAGTGAATGTGAACGGATCTTTGTCATAATGAGCCACTTTCTCTCAACTGGAAACGCTAAATAGTCCTAAAGATAACTTTTAAAGAGGTTTCCACATTTTACGTCAAATAAATGTTTATCTCGATTTTTCTAACTCTCACACGTTGGTACATATTTCACTTCATGCGTCTGTATGTGGGAGTAATTGCTCTACTGCTACTTTCAGCTCGTAAGGTGCTGCAAGACTCCCGTGAGTAGATTCTTGGTTGGGACAGTTCAATGAAAGCAATCGAGCGTTTAATCTGGAAAAATTGCTGACGAATATTCTGTCCGTGAAATCGACTAGGGTGCTCCATTGTTTCTCCAGGCATATTTATTGCTATGGGTCTAGAACTGCACCTGAAATAAAACATGGAGCAGCTAGTCATACTAGGTAAGCAGCAACGAACGGTTCGGTAAAATGTTGTTTTATTCTAGACAAGTCGAGAGTAGTCTTTCGTAAGATAGTTACCATCCCAAGACTTGAACTCAAAACGGTCGTCTTTGCAGCAAGACTGATTAGGCTCTTTGTAGACGAACTAAAAAAGCTCATCCACCGTGTAGCTCTGTGGACGGACTCAGTGATAACGGTGCAATATAGTTGTTATACATCGTCATCCTTTGTGGTATTCGTTGCAATCAGAGTACTCCGAAATATCACAGTGGAGACATGCTCCTTCTGAGTTGAAGCCGTTTGATGTAGCATCGAGGGGAGCTTCACATTCATCTTCACATGAGATGGATCATTAGTTTCAGGGACCAGAATTGCTAGCGCTTACAATGAGCAGCTGGTCAAAATCATCATTTTTATTTTACTGTACTGACAGACAAGGACTGCAAGGCTGGGCGTGTTTTGACTGTTGAGACTGTGCATGCAACTAACCTCTTTTTGGATTTCCTGGTGCCACGACATTCCATTCAGTTGAAACTAGTGAAGATAGACGCTTGGCTTGCTTGCATTGTTAAATTTGTTTGTTCACTAAAGTCTGGCAGCCAAGGCAATCCAGCGGATTCGGATTGCAGCGAGCAACTAGCAAGCTGACCGTATTTATCAAAAATAAAGGTTATTTCTCAGCTAAATGGAATTAACTCATCACGAGCTCCATTGACATGATAGGTACAAGTAACAGTTAACAGAAGACTTATAGTATACCGGTGCTAACAAAAGCGACACAAAAGCCCGCTATTTTATTGTCGTACGGTAAGATCACAGAACTTAAATTTGTAGACTACTACTTGATGGACGATCACATGGGTGTTATATACACACATGGGTTTAGAGCTGAAGAAGACTGTAAGATTTGGATCAATGAAAGATTGTTAATTGTTTGTTACTTTGTACACCTGACTGGAACTTTAACCCCCCTGCAGCTAGCCATCGCCGTGGGATTTGGAAAACAAATGGAAACATCCAACCGGTGGGTACTCACTTCCATCACTCATGACGTTACATTGACAGAATGCTATACTAAACGTTGGAAGCAAGCCCAACATCTGGTTCGCTTATGTTTTGAGGAGTTGCGATGTGAGCACCCGTCAGTATCGCAAGCCTATCACAATTTGTTCACCGCCTCACGTAATACATTAGTAGGGGAGGTCGTCCTTTTTGTGATACATCCCGTCCTCGAAATTTTTGACCGATAGACATAGTAACCACTGCGTTCCGAAGAACACATAAGGAAGTAGGTCATGTATTCGCGAACACACCAAAGGACATATTATGGCGTGACTTTCTGAAGGACCTGAGAGAAAATACTTCTGGAACACGAGAAGTTGATTCATAATCTTCAGTGCCGTCTCCTTCGTTGGCCTAAGTGGATTTGATGTGAAGAAAGCCCAAGTGGAAGTCGGGGTTTAAGGTTGAATCTAGTGAAGTTCATCTGATACGGTCGTCGTCTTACGTTCGGTGTGATCAGGAACGACGATTTCGCTAAAGCATGTGTCAGCTTGCCTGCAAAAAGCCGATTCCAAAGTTGTGTTTATGTCGTTACTGTATGAAGTAGACGATCCCAATAAAATCTTTACCATGCATACATATAAGATTTCTGTGTTCCTTTTTTTATACATGCCACTGATTATATACAAGGAAATTGTCTTGGTGCAATTTGACACGCGATCACACTCATCTACGCATGAATTTTTTAATGAGCTCATTTTCTATTATCTGGTGGCAATTTCCAGGCTATTGATTGATTACTCCAACTTGGATAATTGCGTATCCGGTTAACTGCCATTAAAGTGAGAGGACACTCTCACTGTAATTCCACCGAACGGTAGTAAAGAAAAACTTCACTTCCTTTCAGATGAAGATTAGCAAATTTAGTCTTACTCAGTCACTACTTAAATATCAGAACATGAAATATCCTATAGTTAAGATACGGATCACAAAGAAATTGTGATATAAAACATCGGCTAAAAAAGCGATTGCCCCAATTTTCCCATTTTATCACAAATTGAATGCCTGTAAATGTCAGATTGTGACGTACAATTTGTATACACTGGTGTGTATGTCAAAGTCTTCTGCTGGTCTAGATGGCGGTCTGCGTCAACATGGGGGTTTCACTGTCATGCGTTATAATAACCCGTCGAGAAAAACGTGAGAATTCTCGATGATGTGTTTAGCAGATTCTGACATTTTGTCGTGGGTATTCATCTTACTTGCCTGAGCGTGCCATGTTTGATATATACTTATCTCCATAAGTATGAACTTTCGCATAATAAGTTTCAAGTTAGACGTGACAGAGTTCTCATAGCAAAAGTGCTCTGAGTACGACATTTTTAGATGAAAACCTAGGAATAAGGAAGGAAAAATTGGGACTTCTCAAATTGTGATTGTAGCAGGTCACAATATTTGCACAACACCCTTTGACCATTAGCATAATACTGTTTCCAGTTGCTTGAAAAAGTAAAAATCCTTTGTATCTCTCATGCAACTTCTCTATATTCCGTTACTGCTTCTTTCTCTCTGTGTGCGCTTCATGTGTGCGATCAGGTTCATGTTCGCATGCTCCGATGTTGAGATAACAAATCTTCATGTGACAGCTTCTGCTCGTCCAGGCTGTTTTGAACTAACCATAGGCACACTCAGAACAAACAATTATTGCAAGTTCATCACATTACAAGTGATTGTGGTTGAACAGTAACAAAGTGCTAATCAGTAGAAATTTCCATTAAACTATGATAAGTAGTGAAGATTCGGGGATTTAGATTACTACAAAATTGAACACCACCCACACTCGATCGCAGCCTTCGCATTCAGATAAGCCTTTCGGCTAGCCAACTTTGAGAGGAAGCACTAGACTCGAGTTTCGCTCTCATTAGAGCTCATCAGTAGTGCATATCCTTGTCCGGATCGGAGTTTGCACTCTGACCCTCGTGCTTGTGAGACTGGTGTGTTAACCACAACGCCAGCAACCTCACAATAGGCATGACCGAATAATCAAATCCAAACGCTCAACCACAACCTTGTATGAGTAGTGTTCAGCTTGCCCGATCATTTCGAAAGGAGAATGAATAGAATCACTCTGTTCTATCCAATCGATAACCCCGTGATCAGGACTTCTCAGTTAGGTTGAAGTTACTGTCATCATTGAACCAACTGAGCATGGTTTGTAATAAACTATGATAACTCGAAAGTACTGTATTTTATCACACACACAAAGGTTTTAAAGCTCATAAAGAACAATTATATCATTTCCGCCAATCTGCCTCATTGGTGCATGACTGTCAATTAACTGAGCTAGAACACTGATGCACGTTGAGCATAAATATTCATCTGGACGTTAGCCTGTTCCAAGGTGTTCGCTTATTCGACCTCTGGACTACCACTTTTATCCTCGCTTACTGCTGTGATCTCTTCTATAGCATACATTACTGGTGGGCCCTACAAAAGTTATGGATTGAGCATCATCCACAAGATATAATCAAATCAAAACTCGAGTCTAGTGCATCTTTCCGAAAAGGGCTGCAGGGATCCTCTATGGGAATGCGATAGCTGCGATTTAAAACTGCGCATTAAGACAACCGAGACAGTCATCCATCGTAAGAAGCATAAGGAAACATGAGTATGAAAACCACAAATAGGGGATTAAATCAACAGGGGACTTCGCAAACAGACCTTCAATTGGGTAAAATCAACTGCATTAACATTCAAAATAATTTGGCTTCCGGAAGACTATAACAGGGCTACGAACAATCTTTTCTGCACGTCGCATGATCAGTTCATTTGCAGATCAGAGGGGTCGCAAAGAACACTTGTAAAAATGTGTAGAAAATACGTTTTTTTACAGGATCCTAGAGGATTTTGACTTCCGGTCTGGTATACACGTCATGGTTGATTAACCACTGATCACAAATATCACACTATCGGTTTCTGGGTTCAGCATTTCGTTGGCGTGCACACTCGGTGAACCTTTACCACACACACCTCCTTACAAAAACAGCCTGTGATTTTCGTGAATTTTTGCCACGGAACACGCGTAACATACGTTCCGGAAAATTCGACTACTTGGTGAGGCGCTCACCTTCTTCTCTTCATGGTTGTCTGCGATAGAGCAATTTTGCTTGAACTCAACGGTTGCACCACACGGGATCTCAGGAATTGGTGAGGTCAAATTAGAAATACTATTGTTCGAAAACTGGGTTTTGCAACCAGTAGAAAGAGAATATCGGAACCTGCCTCGTCTCTCGTGAACTGGAGTCTGTCCTGGTTTTTCCCAACTCTGATTGTGTGGGTTTCTAGTAACTTTGGGTTCACTAAAACGAATCACTTTGATAAAGTTTTGGTGCTACTGTGTCCATGAGGATTGCATGCATCTGACATGGTGACCCTGTTGACTGTCTCGTTTACACTGTCGAGGGTTCGACGATTGATTGCTACCTGAATGAAAAGAGGCCCCTAGGATAGT
>LUCH01006310.1:21420-32481 GCA_013368495.1 Paragonimus heterotremus
AGGGTTCGACGATTGATTGCTACCTGAATGAAAAGAGGCCCCTAGGATAGTTCTCACGTTAACTATACATTCTACAAGTTACATGGCTTAAAAGAAAAATTTTCTTATATCTTATGGTTTGGCTTAACAAAATAAACATGTATATTTGTTCATTCACAAAGCATGCTTGTGTGCAACTGAACACAGGTAAACAAGGTCGGGTCTCTTGTGTTTGTTGCGTGATCAATTTGGCGTACCTCGATGTTTAAGTGACGAGATGCAGAATCTGAAACTTTTTTTATTCGCAAACAAAGATAATGCAAACGACGAGAAGGCTCATAAGAATTGTCACATTATATTGCTTGACTTGCATTATAGTGCCCAGGACTTAGCGCCCTGTCGAACGCGTTGAATACCTTAAGGCAAACCACTGACACAAACTCGTGTGGACTGCCATCACTGTAGTGATTATAGTTGTTTGGACTAAAGCAATGTAATAAGTTGATTGCGGGAACTGAATCGAAGAAAGTTCGGAAGTATCGTCATTTTGACAGCTTTACTTTACAGTCGTGCTTTCAGTTGAGTCTGCTGGGACCATCTTGCGCATCCCCGAAAGGATGATTAAACTAGTTAATGAGGCAGTGTGGACGTGCACTGAGGGTCCGTATTTTCGATATACTATCTCGCTAAAGTCTGGTCATAGCGACTGACTGCTCGTGGTGTTTTTTGCAGCAGTTACTCTCCTTCCACATTTTGGAGGGAAACTCACCCTGCGTTCCAAAGTCACTTTGTCCACAGATGATACTTTACTGTGAAACACCACGTTATAAATAATTTTTAACAGCCACATTGTTGTAGCCCTTATATTGAGGCGCAACAAGGAACATGTGGAGGCTGAGGCTCATTGTTTGCTTTAGTCGTAAATACACTGAGACCAAAATATATCTCGTGTCTCCTATACGTAGTATGGATAGCGTTGGTAAACCTTTTTCAGCATTCTTTAGATGAATCCGAGTATCTTGCGAAGTAGATGACAATCTGGTGCATTGGAGGACAATGAACTTGCTTTTCTAATTCAAATTTATGGCAAACCAGTCAACCTTGCTAGAGGTTTGTTGATGTAGTTTCATATTTGTAAAAAATTTACCTATAGCGAGCCTTCGAATCAACCTTTACTTTGACTCAGAACGCTGTCCAAACTGCAGTTAAATGCTAGTAAGTTTTGTGTGAGGTATAGGATAGGTACACCCTACCCATACTTGAGACCGCTAAACAGCCATGTATTTGACGTGTTCAGAATCAAATTAGAAGTACCGGCTGGAACCCCAACAAAGCTCCCCCTTAGTCCAGTGATTGTAAAATGCTGCCCACATGCTAGCATGTAAATGATAGACATTGTGAAATTTATCTTTATATCTTCTACGTAACTCGTTCAACCCACTAGTGTTTCGATAAACCGAAGTTAGAAGCAACCGGTATCAAGAATCTTCGGCTAGTAGCATGCTCATGTAAGGAGAAATGTGCCTAAATTCATGCTATTGAAATTCAAGACATGTTTGATGGAGCCTCTGTAACCAAAGTTCATCTGAACGGCTATCATTCTTCAGTGTTGTCTGTATTATGAAAGGCGGTTTTTCATACATAATAGACTTAAAGTTGAGAAGCTGAAATTTACTGTCAAATACAACTCAATTTTGATTACTCACTAAGCACAGGCTAGAGTAGAAGCGAACTGTTGTGAAGTTGATACTATTTCTATTGACAGACTCTAGGTTGTGAGTAGTTTAATTAATCTGAGAATGTTCGCGCAGTGTCACACGGTATGAATTCGCTGGCGATCATAATGAAACGTAAGTTGTACGTTGTATTTTGCTTTGAATTCTTTTTGCATTGGATGATTATGTAAAACGTAACGCCAAGCTAAATAACAAAAAGTGTAATCTTTCCAGTACGTCACGTGAATGAATCTGTTAAGTAGAACTTTTGAGTTACCAGGACGGAATGATTCAACTTAAACCCTCTTCGAAATGATCGGACGAGACGAGCTCTGTTCACACGCAATTATATTTGAAAATTTAGATAATCTTTATCCATCAAGCCTACTAAGTGGCCATCTAAATCAGGGTTAACACGTTTTTTCTGGCGCTCACGGAGTATACAGTGTAAATCTTGGGCCGAACGAGAATATGTGCTTTTGGTGGTCTCCCATATGAGTGAAACCTCAACGTAGCTATTTCTTTCGTAATTTGCCGACCAGACTGATCATTTAAATGCGAAAGGTGCGATCAACTGTTCTTTAGGTCATAAAGGTTGGGAATCACAACCTGTATGGAACAGAACATCATGCATTGTGGGCCATGGTTCCGTTACAACGCTTGCCGCGATTTAACGACGCCACTGAAGCAGATGCTGACAAGTCCACCAGATATAACAGTTATCACTGGAAGTGTAGAAATAGAGCACGTTGCAGTACTTCGCAGCGGCCGCACCCAAGTTTCTTCAAACATCAGGTTTCACAACTAATATTCTGACACGTAACCATTGTAACCTATACATCAGCACCAACGTTGTTAACTCCTTTTGCCTCTTGTTGCTACGCCAACCCATGATAAATGTCTCGCACCATTTTCGCTGTGGTAACCGATGAGTGGCGCACGTAATATCCTTGTACAGTATACCTTACGCTCTGCTACTCGTTTGATTTCGAATTCATTCGGGGGAATCAGTGTTTAGAACACACAAATAGAATTGCGTAAAATGTATTCTGCAAAGACATTTCGACCGATCTCTTCGGTTACGATACACGGACTATGATCAGTTGGTATGAATCAATTTAAAAAAGCGTACACTATGAGTCATCGAGTGCAATAAGAATAGCACACAATCAGTCCCGATCGAATGGACCACCATGGGTTAAAAACAAACCGTAACATAAAATGGTAAACTGGTAACTTAGGTAAATTACGATGCAGACAAGATCGATCTTACATTGAGACATGCGGAAATAAACGGAAGCTAATAGGTAGCCTAAGAGTAAGCTTAAGATGAGATAAAAAGATAACCTTAAGTCAACGGCATAATCAAAACACTCGATTGATTATATCAACCAATAAACGAGTAATATAAACTCATGACCACAAATCTCGAACACCATGATAGTGACAGTTTAACTACCGTTTATTTCCGTACAAGGGGGTGAGGATTTACAACTCTGTATCGCAAGGACCACAGCAGAGGTTAAATTGTCTGTTGCTTGAGCAACGCAACAACACATGAAAAGCGTTATCCACTTGATTTTCAAATCTGTTTCTTCCACATTTCATGCGATAAAAGACTGGGCAGCGCCAGTTTTGTTGTTCACAAGCCATTTTGGAATGTGCTGCGAAACATCTCTCTCAAGCATTCTCACCGCCGGGTCAATGTACTTGACTCCAAAAGTACAAGTGCATTCATATATAATGTAAGATTTGGCGAGTGTATTGCTTGGGTCTTTTCTCGATGTGCAGGGCAACCATGTCATCTGATTGATCATTCTTAATTCTTCCACATTCTAAGCCACTCTGAGGGCACATTTTTGTCTACTTTGGATGAGAGTGGTTATATCCTCACACTTGTATGTCAGTGTTATATACACGGGTTTGTGGGAGACTGTTTCTGAGATTGAATGTTTGAACGAAGTGTTGGTGCAAAACCTGTGAGATGGATATATTGCCTCGTCCAAATGAGCTTCCTATGCACTCCTTTCATGATGGATTCATCATCGTTCAGGGACATATCCACATCCAAGGAGGAAAGTTTGTTACTTTCCTGAACCTATGTGATGAACACAATGTTCGGGTGTTGTGTGTAGAGTGGGTCATCATATCTTCTTGAGACACACGAAGTATGTCACCAACACATCTATTATACAGCGTTGTATAGTGAACGGCTATTGTTGGTTGTGGTTCTAAATACGCCATAGAAATTAATGTTTCGTTGACACACTATCTTACAGAAGATGACTCTAAAATATACTTATGAACCGCGGTCAACTCATATGGAACAGTTCGTTGAAATTCTTTTAAACAAAGTCGCCAAACATCCGGATCATGATATTGCTCATAAACACCCTATTTGCATAGTCATTATCGTTACAGCTTATTCTCAAAGTGTACGGCAGTGAGTATTGTCCAGTTATGATCCAAAGCTGAGTGTATTGAGGATCATACGGGAGTGATTAGGTCATTTGAACTATTACTTAATTACCATCTTTGAGAAATAGTTTTTATCGCATTGTTTGTTTACCAGGACTAATATTTACTAGAAGTATTTCAAATCCAAACATTTACCTTTTTGATACCTGTGAGATCGATATTACACCTTATGGAAAGTAAACCTTGGCCCCCAACCACTGATATTTCAGACATTCTCGTAACCTATTAACTTTCCTGGCTTTCTGCGGTGGCCGGAGCTGATAGGTGAAAATTCTAGTGGCTTTCTAAACGTCAAACTTCGTTCATTGTAATTATGAAACCTTCAACGAAGATTAGTCCATAATTGACAGAAGAACAATAATGTTTGGCATCTTTCATGTTTCGGTTCACACTGGAAACGTGTGATTGATAACATATCTTTAACTACTTATCCACTGACAACCCTTTTTGCTAGCCATTTTGTTTGTGTTACACAATAATCTGTGAAGTGATCTTTCGGTATAAATAAAAGTTAGTCCCAGAAATCAGTCCATAAGAGATTTACCTACACTAATAGCAGAAATTCATCTTGAGCAGCGTTTTGACAGCGTTTCGGCAGCGCTCACGAATGACAACACATATGAATGTATAAAAAGATAACATTTTCCTCTATTAACCTTACCTAAATAGAGTTCATCCTATCCCGAAAACTTCTGTTTACTTCATCACTTGGAGGAGTAGTAGTTTTAATTCGAATATAAGAAATCCTCGAAAGTGCAGAAAGACTGCCAAACGTGTTTAACTACATAGTTGAATCCTGGAGAAGACTAGACAAACTGCGTGTAATTCAGTTTTATGAACAACGTTACGTTCGCATATCTACTACACTAAATATGTCTACTTCAAGCTTTTAGATTAATCAGAAACACTTGGTCATCATACATATATAAGTGTACAGCCTGGTAATTTGAAAATCCTATTATGATGTTGTTCACTTGTATGAATAATGAGAATGCAAGTAAAACAGTAACATGCCTCATACAGTAAAATAAAAATACGAATATTCCGCCATACCTTTCATAGCTTCGTCGACTTCTTTAATGGTTGGATTAGCAAAAACCCCAAGGAACATGAAGCGCTCTTCAAAATTTGCAACACGGGCATACGAATGAATCATAAACGTTAACTTTGTGTACATTTGAATCACTAGGCAAATAATCCCAACAATCACATATGTATATTAAAAGAGAATGTCCAGTCACCGCTGCCACTGTGGGTCCGGGTATCCACTCAAGTAGTCACATGCTAAGTGATTTGGTGTAAATTTGTCCTATGAAAATGTGAACCATTGGGGAAACAATACAATGGACGCAATACTGTCGTTACGCGTGGTTATTCTTCTGCAAGCAGATGTATAAACATTAAATTCTAGAAAAGGAACTAACGGAACATCTGTATCACACCTGTCCATACATAAGCCGATTTTTCCAACGTTCAGTGCCATGTTCATTTAGGTGCTAACTGTGGACGTTATGCCTCGTTTGTACTATTTGGAATCCGTCTTGATAACTCACAGGGAAATATTGTGACATTTCTACTTAACTGCATCGAAAAATACACTGGAAATATTCTCTGTATCAAAATTTCGTTGACTCTTCCGACATCATTGCTACTACACAGAAACTACCTCTGGGTCTGTACTGAGTACGATTACGATTGTATTGAGCATTTCAAACCGCTATATTGGCAGTAGGTCAGCTTTTGAGAAAAACAACATTTTTTCTAGAATGTCCGCTAAACCTGGTTAACATGATGCCCATATCTTTGTAAACATACGGAAATGCCACATTTCAGGACGTAAGAAGATTTATAGTTTGGTGAACACACAGGTCTATCCTTTGTGAATAACCAATCAACTGTGATCTATACAGACACCAAACTTGCACGTATACATGTGCCATACATTCTCTAGTAAGTTGAATAAATCTAACAGCCCTACTTACTGAAGCAATAGATAACCTTCATTGCTACATATTGCACACCTACTGAGCCCATTAAGAATGACGTCAAAAGAAAATGACACCATATCATTTTGATTCATAAGGCAGCTCTAAAATAACACGTGCACAGAAGATGCGCATGGAACTACAGACTTTTATACGTGTTCCTCCAACAAACCATGAAGCTAGTAGATTATACCGTGCTTTCACTTCAGACCTTCTAACGCGGACATCAATGCAGTACTACATGTTCATGAAATCTGTTTGTTTGTTTATTAGGCAGCATTGGTAACACGAGTCTCTGTTTCTCAAACTATATCGCCCTTGTTCAAAGACATCACAATACAGTGGACTTATACACACTGGATAGCCACTCATTCGGGATAAATAAGTCACATTTACGAGGTTCTGGGCGTTTCAGTGGACGTAAAGCTTGCGACTGTTGAAAAGTGCTAGTCATTCGTCTGATGGAAACGTTTCACTACTTACTACATGTTCTTCTGATTAATATAAACCCAAATAACCCATAATCACGTGAATTATTACACGCTGACTGGCTGGTTCCTGTTCCCGTTGAGAACGTTCAACGGATGAAATGGGAATGCTCATAATACAATATGATATTTTGTCGGTCCATTCATGAATTCCTGCCTGTTACAGTCGGAAAATGACCTGGTCGTTTTTGGTCCTGTCCACAACTACCGGGACTGTAGTAGGCACATTTGATTTACACATCAAAATGTTGACGGATTCAAAATTCGATCTGCAAAGAACGTCAGTGTGTACGGACGAATGAGAAATGAGGCTCCCAAGAAATACCGATGTTCGACAGAGTCTACTGAATGAGGTTTGTCGAGAATTCTATAGCACCGGCCTATATTTTAATTCAACCCGAGCAACCAGCTAATCAGCTAGTGAGTAGCTGGTTAATTCCAACAAATCTGAGTAAAGACACTATTTTTTATGTAAATGTTTGTGGGTTTCGTACGAGCCGCTTGCTGCAATCTATTTTATATCCATCAATCTGTTTATTGTCCCACTTATTGAGGAATCATAAGTAGGACAGACAAAAAGAAGCTATATTTAAAACAGCAACATTGCAGATTGTGAAACGCCGTATTCTCATGTTGCAGGAAGTTATATAGTGTATTCATTTCTGTTGTTCTACATGGATATATTCTACTAGTAGAATGCATGTATTTTACTGTACAAATGATTTGGTCCTAACACGGAACAGAAGATACGTCAAACGTGTAAAAACCCACATATCAAAAAACCTACTTGGTTCAGGACGGACCAGGTCTGGGTACAGGGAAGAAATTGCGGTAGATAGACTATGATTCACAGAGATTAAGGGACTTGCGACTCAGCTTCCAATTATAATTACCATCCGCGTGAAATACAAAATACCTTGCAAAAACCATGGCGAGAAAGCATTGACAATGTTTTAAATTGCGCGCGAAATACATACTGGGTAATTTTCAACAAATAATTTGGGATAACTTACAAATGTACATATCAAAAAATTCCCGTTGCAATTTCAAAACCCGAGTTTCTTCTTTCATCCAACAGCAAGCGGTCCTCATTTTCTAAGGCTGTGCTACTAACAAACGCTTGAAATCTACACATTGTATTAATTACATTGAAAGTTTTACGGCGTTCGGAAATCCAAAGTTATTTCCCTCTGTTCCAAACGGTCTGTGGTACATTCAGTCTACTGTTAAATGCAGTGATTCATAGTAAGTTTGGAAAAGTATGTAAAGCACTCAGTTCTATTATTCCACACCTCCTACCATCATATATTTCTACTCGGTTTTTCCATCACGATCGGATATGAAGATAGTTTTTTATTTTCTAACTGATATCGGTCATTTCACATCCACTGTGACGTCCTGACCATTGCTTAGCAATCTGTATGATCACCACACTTTCAATTCTCCCAACCAATTTGTTGGACTGGCGAAACTCAATACTTGGAAAGTGTGGTCAAACATTCAACCATATTACTGCACTCATGCTTCTTGTGAGCATAATAGAGTGCTAATCACCATGCTTTCCTCATCATCACAAGAACGAGATCAAAATTCCCGCCGGTATATGCTTTAATAAAAAAAACTGTGGTTATGTGTTTTCACTTGAACAGCGGGAGCTGGAAAAGTGTCCCGACTGTTAAGTCTGCAACGGACTTTTAATTTTGTCCTGTTTTCAAGAATCCGCATCCCCGAGCTTCAAGCAGTGATCGGAAATGTGCAGTTATAACGATCAGATATGCAGCCTGGCCAATTTGGTTTAAGACTTTCATCCATATTTCGTGCGAACGAACGAAATTGACGTGTGAATAACATCCAACGTACCGCCTGGAAATGCTTAGATACATATAACAGATCATGTTCGAACATTATTTTCAACCTGTTCATTATGTCAATAAAAACAGCTAAAATAATAACGTAATTGTTTTTGGCTTGAGTTCCACATAAGACCTTGTTTGATTAACAATGAAACGTTGGTTTCTTTCCTGGAGATGAGGTTTATTGTTAAGTTCACTACAGATCGGTTGAAAATGCAGGTAAGGAACCAGACAGACTTAGTTTTACATATAGCTACGCCATCATATAGCCAGTTTGATTGTGGGAGATGCTTTGGGAAGCTGGCCGATGTCGGTTAGATGAATGACACTACTCTGCTTAAACGTTGGGTCAAAGGCAAGCCTGAGTTATGCTTTTGGAAATAGCTGATTCCTCGGGCTGATTTGCTTAAAACGCGTCCTCCTCTTCAAACTACGGAATAAACCTTTGACTTCGGAACGCTTTAAGTGCCATCTTGTTCGTTGTGAACAATCCATATAAGGCTGTGAAAAAAACCATCAACCTAGGCAGCGCCATTTCATTTATTTCCAAGTGTTTTGTGAAAGTTGGCGAAAACATGGAAGGCTTGCATGGTTTTGCAAACCGATTTCGTCTTTAGTATGTTAAAAATTTTCCGTAATAGGTGAAGTGATCAGTAGATAATTTACATGCACTTCCTCTGTTACGAGTTGGAAACGTAGCCTGCTTTTTAGGAAGATTTGAACAGAATGGTCCAAAGTGGTAGACATTTTCGCCGTCAATTAAACCACATAAAGTGCTCTATTTGGTGAGACCTTGGAAGATTTATGTAAGTCTGCAGGAGAGGAACTCTTTTTGAGTTCATAACGATATATAAAAGTTATTTTAAAGCCTAACCCTAATGTGAGATACACTTTATTACAGTGCAAGATATAGGACACGCATGGTGTATTTTCTACAAATACGGACAAAATATTTTTCACATCCCCATTGAAAGTTTCAATTAATGGACATTGAACCAATGTTAGTAATTCTTACATTTTTTAACTCATTACTAGTTCAAATGTGGAAATGCGTAGTATAGTAAATAACAGAAAAACTGAAGCACCTGCCGGTCAATCAACAATAAGTGGTTGATTCCCGCTCCAGAATTGCTGGAATAACATTCTACTATTAGTAACTACGTAAACGACTTTGACTATACCAATACTTTTATTGTACACGCAATCTAATTGGGCCAACTCGATACTGGGCCACCATCAGATGAGTTTAGGTGCGTTTGATTAGAAGCTACACAAATACATTCGTTAGCTTTCAGTGCATTAACCCCTTTTCCCATAATGGCTAAATCCTTTGTATGTTTAGTAAGTTCAGAAGGTGCCTACTTCAACGGACATGCCATGCACGTGGTACATCGCAAAACAGACAAAGTAATCGCGTTCGGAGTATCTTCTTTTCCTCTAGTTGATATGAATTACACTGAAAACTTCGAGGAAAATCTCAGAAAAGAGACAGCTCGCTCAGTGCAACAACAACGGCAAATCATTTGTTGGATAATCAAACCGGGTAATGTGGGTTATTTGAATAGGGCGGTATTTCAACTGACCAATCAGTCACTATTACATTCAGACAGTATGAAAATAATCAAAATTAGTACTTATGCAAGACAATTGGTCAAGTGCGAGATTCGTTGGAACAAACAAGTGAGCAACGCAACCAATAAGAAAAGTCGGATTCACAAATTGATTACTGTACCGACGTCCCATCACTTCTCGTTCATAAAATAATATAAAATCGCAAAACTCCCGCTTGTTGTGTATCACCCGGAACAGTTCTGTAATTTCTACTGGAGAGAACGGTAACGTTCCGGAACCAATTACAAAAGAACTGATGTTAACTTGAAAGATACCGAAACACGAAAGCGTAAAAAATGTCAGCAAAACAAACCCTAAATCAACAAAAATGTATACGCAAGACCATTAAAAACGAAATGCTTCTATGATTCGCAATCATAGAAGCAACCATCGGTTACCAAACAAGTTTATGTTTCAGCGTTAGCACTGGATGTCTCAATGGGAATCAGGCCGCGATTAATGCAGAGGAAGTTAGTAAGCCCGCCATACACAGGATAGGATTTAAGCAACAGCTACACTCAGGAATAACATAGCTGACAATAACCAGCAGCAGAAATACCAAACTGGAACTAAGCAGATCGGTAGAACTTTTCCGATAACCTATTATTACAATAAACGAAAGCTAAGTAGCTATATTGGTTCATGGTATCGGAAAGCGATTTGTCCACGCCAAATTAGAAATTATACAAACGTGAAGCAAATCAAGTTCCACACCTCCGTTATTCGCTGAATAGCTTTGTATATTCCACATAGTGCAATGACTGATTCACAAGCAACGTTACACCTCGAACAATTTAACCAAGCATGACAAAGCATTTCCGTCAGGAATAGTGTATTCAGTGAGGGAATAAAGAGTGCATTCACCAAGCGGTTCATAGCATTTCAGGTCGGAAAAACAATTGATCTTGAACCATCATCATCATCATCATAACAGCCATGAGCCTGACCAAAT
>LUCH01006311.1:0-22639 GCA_013368495.1 Paragonimus heterotremus
TCTAGGTCTGGGCGCCCTGGCAGTATATCAGCCCACACACAACAATGAATAGCCACAACACAAGTAATCCCATACTGCATCAGTCGTCTCGCAGTATAAACCGGGTTGCCCTGTCTGATGCATACAGCAGGGTGGATAGGCGAAAACATGCTATTCCTGACCCCTCCCCCACTGTCCTATCCAATTTAGTTCCCAGGCCCCTGCCGACCTCCATTTCTGATAGTTACTCCACAGGTTCCACAACAAATGTAGCTAACCGTGGTAACACTGAGCCGGTAAGTTCCGTCTCTTGCCATTTAGCTTCAGGCCTCCTTCGTCCCTTGTTTAGACCTAGAATGCGAATTAATATAGGTGCCTTCAACGTTCGCACTCTAAAAGAGACCGGTCAACAGCCTGTTCTCGCACGAACGTTAGACCCATTGCATGTCGATGTCTGCTGTATCTCGAAAACGTATGGAACTAACAGCACCGGCAATGTCTACCCGATACTGGTTATACACTTCGGGTGACTCCACAGCCGCTGTTACATGTCAGGCTGGAGTAGGCATAGTCCTTAGCACGACGGCCGCAGCCTCATTGATAGATTGGATTCCTGTCAAAAGTAGGCTGTGTTGTCCGCTTGGTGGGTTATGTTGAAGCCAGTTCTAGATGTGAAACCATTAGGAATTTTTTCTTGTATCTGCTAATGCTCCAACCGACTGCAGTGACACTGAAGCATGTGGCACAGGAGTACATGGGCTAAATGAGTATCAGATTTCAGAGAAATCTCTGGAGTTGCTAGAAGCTAGACGGAAGGTTCCTCCTGGCAGTTCACATAATAAGTTTGGAAGAGATTTCCGTAGGAAACTGAAACGTAGTCTAAAGGCTGATTGTGAGGCTTGGTTAGTAGAAAAGGTTAAGGAAATGGAAACCGCCTTTGTTTCAGAGAACACCGGCAAACATTTTAGGCCGATCCGTGCTGTGAAGCTATCAGCGAGGCAGATGACACTAATCTTTAATAAGTCCAGAGGGTTAGAGCGCTAGGTGGAACACTTTTAGAGTCAATTTAGCTGGCTTCCTGCCTCGACCGTGTTGCCACCACAAACTAGTGATGTAACGCCCTGATCGGTAGATTTAGAACTGAAACTGAGATTGAGGTTCGCAATTGCACCTCGGCGTTCACTCGTAATAAGGCTGCTGGCCCAGATGATCTCGTGCTGCTACTTTTTAAAGAAGGTGGTGAGGTGCTAGTAGAGGCCTTGACTCAGTTGTTTCAACTTGTGTGGATGACGGAGACCATTCCTCCGTGCTGGGGTAACACGACAATAATTCATATATTCAAGAAAGGTATCAGGAGCTCTTGTGAAAACCATAGGGGAATTAGTTTGACCTAAGTCACTTCTGGGGTTCTGACCTCCATTATACTTGGTCGACTCACTGCAGTTCGTGAGTTAAACAGTAGAGAAGAACAGGCAGGGTTTCGTTCTGGCCGGGGATGTGTAGATCATATTTTTACCCTTCGTCAAATTTTGGAGCAGCGTTATGTGCTATATTTCTCGACTATAAGGTTGCGTTCGATTCGGTGGATCGATCTACACTTTTAGAGTCGTTTAAACGCAGGGCTGTATCGACCAAGTATGTGAACATACAGTCGGCGCTTTATTCCCAAACTTCAGCTCAATTTACGGCTTACGGTGAGCTGTCTGACAGTTTCAGCACCAGGAGCGATGTTCGTCAAGGTTGTCCACTTACACCATTTCTGTTCAATTTCGTCATGGACGAGACAATGGAAGACTGTCTCCGACACTTATAAGATTCCGGCGTGGAAACCCTACCTGATGGAAGACTGACTGATCTTGATTATGCTGACGATAAGGTGTTGCTGTTTGACAACTTTCAAACAACATATGCAACGCTAAACGCAATTTCACGTTCTGCTAAGTACTTCAGAATACGTAGTACAGCCTCAAAATGCAAAGTGTTTCGGCAAGATTGCTATGAGTACGTAGGTTTAATGTTAGATAACGAGGTCATGAAGGTTGTTGACCAGTTTGTATACCTGGGAAGCTGCATCAGCGGCGCCGACAGAAGTGTGATGAATGACACAGAAGCGCGTGGTTCCAAGGCTAGAGCGGTGTTTACAAATTTGAGGCACCTATGGCTTAAAGATCGCATATATCAGACAACCGTGAGGGCTGTAATAGTTTACGGCTACCAAACCTGGCCGCTCAGAGCAGAAGAAGTAAACTACCTTCAGATATTCGAACACCGATGTCTGCGTTCAATCGCTCGTATCGGGTGGTACCAACGAGTGAGCAACGAGGAGGTTAGGAAGCGGGTGTTTGACACTGATTGTCAAACGAGTTCTTTCGTTCAATCCTTACACTTGCACAGACTTAGGTGGTTAGGTCATGTACTAAGGATGCCAGCTAATCGTTTGCCACACCGAACACTGTTTACGGACGCTGCAGCCGACTGGCGCAAGGTGCGGGGTGGACGGATGATGATCTGGTGTAAGGGGACGATTTGGTTCACGAACGGGTTGGTCACTGTAGATCGGGTTAGTCTCTCACGACTCACAGAGTCGGTGCCTGGAGACGTCAAGTGAGATGGCGGCTAACCGAGCTCAGTGGCGTGAATGTTGCTGTTGTTTGGCCGAGTTGTCTGTGAGGTGAGTGCACTTAATGATGCGGGGCAATGAAATCCGTAAGGAAGTTGTCTTTTCTGACGATGTCTTACTTTCACTTACAGTTCGGTTGTTTGTTTGCAATATGCAGACGCCTTGATGTAGTATGTTTGAATGTAGACGTCGCTATTTTTAGTAATTAGGTCCATTGCCGCCCTTCTTTTTCTACTCTCTTCTCATACAGGTCTTTTTTTCTTTCGTGGTTGTGTGGCAGTTAAGCATCAATGTGAAGCACTAATGTATTGCTGTCTATGATGATGACGATGATGATGAACAACCAGCTAAAGTAAACAGAACGAGCGCAGTCGAACGGGTCCTGGCTGGCTGATCGATTTACAATTGTTAGAACATTGACAACAAATGGCATGTAACCCGCTGGAAATAATAGTCAGTAGGAGAAAGCTTTCAGTTAACACCCTCCCAAAAATCCCCTGAGGCGGAAGCTCATGCTGCTTGTTATGTACCTACTTTTGGACATGTCTGGGAGAACGTCGATTGCAGATTTGCAGCATAGAAAAAATATTATCCGTTATATTTGTGTTCTGTTTCACATTGGTAAACTGTTGGAAATTGAGCACAATTTTCAGAAAGAACAGCGCACATAATTTGGCTCTATTAACTCGTTTGCCGTGTAAGTTACATAAAAACGATTACGTTATTACGCTTGTAACCCATATATCGCGCGATATTCACTACGGTCAACATCACCACAATTATCCACTCCTTGAGCACCATGATTCACAACAGTATTAGTAACAAAACAGTGGTTCACATCAATGATTACCTGCAGTATAGCCATGAGATTGAGAATATATATAACATCTCGAATGATATTGTGTAGGTTGAGATAGAGGAGAGAGTGATTGAGGTTTTCACCTAAAGACCGACATAAGAGCATGCATCACAAGGCAAGCCGACTCTCCAGAATAGACGAATAGCATTTTTCTAAACCCCAACATATGGGATCGGAAGACTGCAGTTCGTCATATCTCTACCAACTGACCTGTCAAACAATGCTCATTCCACATTTAGTATAGCCCGAGAGGCAATTGGGATTCGCAATTCGTCGCACCATGTCAAAGCTCAACATTCGGACTTCCTGCCAAATCTATCTATGGGATCTTATAAATGAGCTGAGAGCTACTCGGTTACACATACGGACATTAGAAATAAATGACAGTGAAAATCGCAACAATAAGTCTGATGTGCAGCGCATCGGCTCGTGCCGGTTTTCAAAAGTCAATCAAATGCTCGATTACACTCTGTGCATACACATTCAACTCACGTCGATCAATTCCTCTGGTCGAAACATACGTGGATTACACGTCTCGTCGATTGCCGCTTTGATTAGGATCAGTGAATAGATTAAGCATCCACCATTCACGCTCAAAAGAATGCCAAGCAAGAGCACCATTAGGCCGAAAATTGCAAGTGGGCTGAAGAACAAAAGAATCGGGAAAAATAACATGGGATTTTCAAGGGGAGGTCAACAAGGTAACCTGGGTAGATTCAACCATTCAGCTAGGGACCACCTGATGAGGCAGATGATGGGTCGTAAAACAGGTGATATATGATTATTTGTGAGCGAGATATATGCAAATATACGATCGCATCATCGATCTACTAAGGCGACTAAACGGCACTCATCTTAACCGGCTTATAAACCAGCGTGTAGTCCGGTGAGCATACGAGGGTCACACAAAGAGTCGAGTCAGAGACAAGAAACGGATGAATGATCCAAATACAACAGGAAAAAAACAACTAGATCGTTTCAGATGTAACAGGGATAGTCAAACGTCCACATTCGTAAGAGTGTAGCAAGTATGAATGAAAGCAAAGCATTCTGCATGTACAGCTGACCCTTGCAAACCGACTGATGCAAACTACACTGTCCGTGTACACTTACGGTGAGATGCCGCCAAAAATGGGGAAATGCAGGCAAAAATGTGAAACTTAGTTGAAAGGAACATACGGTCATACAAAAGTGTCATTGACTTGAATTCGGTGTAAGTCTTGGCAACTTGTCGTACCGAAGGTTAGTAGCATCTATCCAGAACCATAGCGAATTTCGGGCCAAATGTTGTGACAACCATCCCGTGAATCTGAAACAAGCACCGATCATCTAGCACTCGACTACAACATAATCCATGTCGCGTAGAAAATGCATGACAATGCAAGTGATGGCTCGACATTTGCAAAACCGATCGATCGGTGTTTGTCTGCATCACAAACAGCCCAGGTTTGCGAGCCCTCTGAATCCTAACAGATATTTGCTATCACTAAAGATAAAGTTTAAGTAAACAAACAGTTACAACGCGGAGGTGTTGAGAACTGCTTGACCACATGTTCAAGAGAAACCAGCGCGTTGAATGGCACACCGAAGTTGAACAGAAACATCCAAGATTGTGAATAACAGTGCACACAAAAAGAGCTTCTACAAATACAAGGTCATCACGGTCTGATGGTAATAAAAGCTGTAGCTTGATGGTCAACAGGGAAATGCAAATTATGTGGGTTAACATATTCTTTTTTTCGCTCACTTGTTAATCCACAGCAGATGACCGTAGACGGCCAGCAATCCGATTCCAACAGACAGGAATGCAAAAGCAAGCACACTTATGGCAATGGTGGACCTAAGCACCCTGTTCTCCAATCGCTCTCGTTTCACTTTGTCCGTATCTTGCAGTGGGCCTGGAAACATGGACCCATTCATGCTAGCTGAAAATAAAATAAAACAGGACTGTGAGTATGAACAACCATTAAGAAATGACGTGACCGACAAGGGTGTGTACACCTGCCATGCAGCCAGTTTCGATCTGTTGCACAAACCGGGAGTACTCATTCACGGTTGTTTCAACAGTCTTGATTCTGTCTGTAGGCATATGCACTGTCAAGCGCAACAGGTTCATCCTTTCTTAAACCCCATTAGTGAACAAGTCTTCATACTCGATCACTAATTCAGCACATTGGTTGTGCAAGGGATGACAGGACTTCATTTAGTAAATCTCTGATGGCTAGGCTATTATGAAACAGGTATTAGCTTATTAGGATAATTGCAGGAGGAGAAAAAGACCCGAGGCAATCAGGTACCCAGATAAAGTCATTCAAGGTTTTATGTGTAAGCGGTGTGCCGAACAGCATTCAGAAGCGATCAAATATCTTGTACAACTCATCCACTAGTTCGTCTTCGTCAATTTGAGCAATCGGTGAGAACTGCTTCCCGTAATAAGATGAAAGTTACGATTATTCTACCTTACATAGCTTTTCGAACTTGCTCAAGTCGGAATTCAAACAGCACCGCGAATTGTTCACCGTGAATGATAATGACTGGCAAGGACTTAAAGATGGTCAGACGTGGACGGGGCCACCGGCTGCAAAATTTTTGACCGTTCCATTGAACAAGGGTAGTAAATGTCGTCTACCTGGTTGGGTAGTTCTCGATCATACCCATCGCTAGTTGAAAACACTCTCTAACATGGTAGATCATCGCGATTAACAGCGAGCTTGTATCCAAAAACCAGCTGACTCTTCTTTTTCATGAGGTTTAACTGTTTCTGTGTTTGTTTTCTACTCATTTTCTTCGTCGCAGAATTGTACTTATTTATTACTCCACTCTGTGTACCACGCTGATTTTATAATTACAGGAGCTGGAGTGCAAATTCCGGTGCGAACAAGGATATTCATTGATCATGAGCCTTAATAAAACCGGAAATCGAGTCCAGTACTTCCCCTGAGAGTGAGATAACTGATAGACTTGGCTGAATATGGAGGCCCTGATCAAGTGAGTGTTTTAGTTACAACCTTTAGTCAATAATCGCCCTCTAACGTTAGCAACAATCAACGTTCATTTCAAGGGAACAGATTCAAGTAACGCACTTAGATGCTTATTGAAATTCTGAAAATAACGTTATACCTGATGACAACAATACTTCGCATTCAAAACTATTTCGCAGTGCGTCAAAAACTTGTGTTAGATGCAAGATATCCACACCGAATTTAGTCAAACAGTTGTAGTCGAAGTGTTATACAAAACGCTCAAACACTCCTGAGGAAGGCCACCCGAGCTGGTTGAAACGTGAAGTACTACAACTTGTCCGTAACGTCGTCATTCTCAAGCCATTTTTCGTCTGGTAGATGTTTGCTGAATCAGGATCCCACTGTCATACACTACCACACAGAGCTTCTGCTATACCGCGAATCTAGCTCGCATTTTACGAGACGAAAAAAACTCTGCTGAAGTTTCCTTTCTCAATTTCACAAGCTGGCGCAAGCGAGAGAGATGTTTGCTTATGTACTCCTGTCTCTGTTGATCAGGAGAAACGATTTTTTGCACTAGTCAAGCCACAGAACCTTTCCCTCAATTTATTGAAGTTGTGCATACAGTATTGAGTTTTCATCTTTTACAAGACAAACAATAGGTTCATCTTAGTTACAGAGGCAATCGACGAGGCAAACAAAATACTAACGTCATAAAACACCTGCCGTCTTGAGGCATCAAGGACTCTGGTGTGATGAGTGATTAAGTCGGATTGCCTCAACGTGGCCGTGGGACACGGTCGAGCTCATAATGGGTGGATCATAGACAACCCCAGAGCGAACGCGTCATTACTCGGCAACATCGGTTGAATAAGCGAAAAACCACAGAGAAAAATCTGCGAAACCAAACGTCAGCTAAACAGACAGAATCGGACAGAACGTTTGTGTGAATACCCTGCTGCGTATGTGGACTGAAATTCCGGTCATGGACGTACACTAATCAGGTTGGACGGGAATTTCCGGAATGCAAAATGACGAAATGAGTTTCCTCTACTGCAAAGTCACACGAAAAACGAACGGGTTTTCTAGTCAAATATTGCAGATGTTCGCAACTTCCTAAGGTGATCTATGTCAAAAAAGACTACATAAACACTGTATCGATCGGCGATCTAAATCCGTAAGGTATGTGCAATTCACGTGAAGGGTGTTGCTTGTCAAACCCAAAACACGACGGTGGTGAAGAAAACAGTACCTATGGACTGTAGGAATGCAAACAAAAATAACGAAGAAACTCGTTCGATGCCTGACATGCGTGTAATGCTGAAAAGAATGACACATTTTTCCAACCCTAGTGGTGGAAAAGAAATGTACAAAGCAAAAGCAGCTGGCTGATAACGTAGGAAAGAACACTTGCAGTTGCCTGACATAAACTAACCTGAGAAAGAGGCGAGAATATCCACACAAAGAAAACTTCATATGGAAACAAATGAAGGCGAATAAGAAAGGTTTGATATACGTGATTTCAGGCCGGTTAGTACGTTAAATAGACACAACGATAATATACGGTAGGAATAAGCTTAGTGATTTTGATACTGCATACCAATAATCAGTCGAAGAGGTCGAACTTGAATTGATAGCATGATCGTACTTGATCTACACTGTCTTTTTCCTAGACGTAACAACCGGCTTTTCACATGACCCGAAATCGATCGGTTGTTTGTAGTTGGTCATATTCACAAATCATAGGTCTGATACCCAAGGGTATTTTCTGCTGATGAAACCCAATAAAGACACGACTGAACCGGATCTATTCACCAAACGCAAATAAACCAAACAATGCTGCAGTGAAAGAATTTAATAGGTACATCAAATTCGATAAGTTATTGGTGGAAGCAAACGTTGTTATTAAGAGATAAAACGCTTAGAAGTTCCGAGACAATACTGGTCTATTCTTTGACAAAATCGCGTTAACATTAACGAGACTACATTATATTTACCTTTAGACGAGAAGAACACGAGGACGAGCATAGCATGCGATGTGGACAACAAGCAAACAGCGTCCGTAAAGATATTAACAGGATTATCACACAAGAAAGTGGCAAACTCCGAGTTACGTCCACCAGATAGAGATTGAAGGGTCAAGAAAAAGAAACTGTGAACCCTATCAAACCCAAGGTCGAATCACTGAGAAATCTGGAGCGGTATGTGGAAAAAACACTCCCTGTTTGTCAGTGGATGAAGTTGCTCTTGAAGTTTTACCAAAATGCGATGGAAGTTTTGTTATCCAAGAGGTAGATTTAAAAAACTAGATTTAACAAAGCATTTTTGAAAATCCTTGATTAATTAAACGGTTTTCAAACATTATTAACTCTGAACGTTGTGATGCTTAAATAAACCGTTAGTTCTGTCATGTTATCAATATTACGACTAGACACTTGCTGACTAAAATTAACTGGAGTACCTAAGGCAGAAAGAGAGTAATAACAATATCCGTACACGACAGACGTGCGGGAATCAACATCTTATGGAAGTAAAAAGGATGGACTACTGGCACACAGAATCAGTGATTGACAAAGAAAATGAAAGGGGCAAAATGTTGGATGGGGGAAAAACGGTAACAAAAACATTAGGATGTATGAAGTATAAGTGATTTATAGATTCAGATATTCCTGAAAAAAAAACTGACAACCAGCCGCTGTAATTTCCAAACCTTATTGATTAGTCAAGATGGAGTACCACTGCGATAGACCTCAGATGTGTGTAGTTCACAGTATCGCGTGAAAACAAAATGTCCGGTCGAGTAGTTGGAACCAGTTAGAAGAAAAACATCGATTCACAATCTAAAAAACTCTTTTAAATATGTCAAGACGTTAAAGGAAATGAACGTGAAGGAAAAGCGTTGATCTTCGTTTCATGTCACATTTACCCTTAAAATACTACCCAGAACGAGACATCTGAGTGTCTCGGCTGATATATTGAGAGCAAAAGAATCAGCGTGTGGACACCAGTAGAAGGGATAAAAACAGCTATTACATCGCTGCACGTACAACGTTCAGTTTAAGTTTTATGGCCACTACTACTACCATCAAAAGGAAGGAGCAGTGACGTGGTCATCGCTGAGCCATTCACTAGATGGTATTTTTTTATGATAAGGCTTGAAAGCAGTTCATTAGCTAGTCACATGATGTCATTCATTCTTCATAAATTTCATACGTACGGTATTATCAATATGACGGATGAATCGAAAAGCCTCAACTCTGCTTAAAAAAAACTATCCACTTCGCCTTACAGCTTGAAAATTAAAGAAAAGGTGATAAAGTAAATGTTCCTTACTTTTACGCTACGAAGTATTTCCAGTCACGCAGCGTGCACAATCAGATGAGTTAAATACTGAGAATTAAATCACCATTTCGAACTAATATGAAGGACGTGTCAGTTCATATCGTAGGTGAAAAATTAACTAAATGCACATGATAAACGCAGTTCAGCAGAAAAGTAAGTGGCGTTAACGAGAACAGTGCGAACAAGTAACCAGTAAAAATTCGGTAGCGAACGATCGATTAGATACTGTAAGTCAGACGGAAAACTGGGCCAGAAAGTCGCACAGGTCTAGCGTCACATGATGAGGATGAATCACAAAAGTCACATTGCGCAGTGCAGACGCACCAAAGGCGAGTGTTTGATTAAAAGATGCCATACAACAGTGTCAGATTAAATATTGATTAATATTGATATGACAGAAAACAGTAAATGGAAAAGGGCGAGGGATGAAATAAACCAACCAGCGTTAGAAGGCCACACACTAGCCTGCATCACAAACCAGATCTCCGGAGAGATCATATACATCTTTTTAATAAGCTTCACGCTTCTTTTAGCAACGATCCGCCAGCAAACGGACGTAGATTAGAATAACAGAGTAAAATGCGACAACGCTACAGAAAGATCCCAATAAATGTATTCATGGCTTAGTAGAAAATTGTAGAAGACATTCCATGCAAACTGAGAGAAATAAGGTCACCTGTCACGAAGAGACTGGACGTCGGCGCGGTTTGACGAGTTGCGAAGACTAACTGGTGTGATGATCACACCGACAGAATCGCACATGCTAGGAAAGTAGATGAACTACGGTTCCCTGCCCCCCGAGTTGTTTATTATTCCTAGAAATCAACGATAAATCCGCTCCACTACATCTGTCCACAGCATTACGAAACTCGTTCTTGAACCGATGTATTTGGTTGAGAACATGAATCGTCTTGCTGCCCACGTTTGGTGGTCTTAGTGACATCTTCAGTTCATATACAATCGGAAATCTCAGCAAACTTCGTCATTTACATTGGCCATGGATAAGAATGAGACTCTACGTTGCACGCAACACCGTTTTCTATGCCAGAGAAACTCTGCTCATTTGGCAGATTGAACAGGAAAACTGGTTAATGCAAACAGTTCGTACTGACTCGTCAGTGCCAAATTTAAAACATGAATGGGTTTTTATATCGAACAATTAGGGGATGGGATAGATAGTCAATCTGTGTAGGGAAGATCACTAGGTCTTGTTTTGAAAACACAACAATGGTTTCATTCGACTGATTACGATTGTCTCGGGGAACCTCAAGAATACTGGATAAAAATGAAGTAATAGGATTCTGAATACATAACCTGGGTCCATAACGTGACCAGTGATCAGGACGTGCCTTGTTACTACGAATACTAGTTGCTTGCGTGTTTCAACAACATTGCCATTCATCGATAATACGGAGTTCTGCACCCTTCTAAGATTAACGGTGGACCAAAATGTTAACGGCATGGCAGAAAGTACATAACCAGTGCTTGTGGTGCGCTGATCCGTAAACATACCAAACACTGAAAATCGAGAACCTTATAGGGAAACTAGTTAAGACAGAAAACCCTACCCGACAGTCTACATCTGAGATTGCGGAACCACCTAAGAAAGAATCTCATGTAACATGAAGGCATTCACGGAGGCTTGGCTACTCGAAAACGTTTGAGAAATGGCAACTGCATACGCATTTGAGAGGAAATCCGTTAGAAAAATTAAAGGACAGATGGGACGCACATTCGTAATAGAGCAAGAAGACTAGCTCGTTGGACGGAACACGTTGAGGAGAAAACCAACTGGCCTCCTGCCTCTAGTTCATTACTAATACAAACATACTCCCGAGGTTATATCATGAACTAACAGCCTACAACCACTCACCCAAACCTGAGTCCGCGACTGCAATTCAAAGTTTCAAAAGTTTTAAACCTGCTGGCTCGGAGGATCTCAGGTTCATGTAGTTCAAAGATGGTGACGGGATAGCAGTGCAAAGTTCACCATATCTGCCGAAACTAGTTTGGATAACTGAGGACGTCCTTGTTGAATGGGGTGAACCTATTATGCTTCCCCTTTCCAAAGATGGAACTAAGAATGTCGTTGAAACTACAAGGGGACTGGCCTAGCTACTGCGGCAACTAGATGTAATACTCGGAATCAGGGACTTCGAATGGCCACAGGAAGTATACTTGAATTTAAAACTCTCACGTACGTAATAAAGAGAAGACCTCGGACTAGTTGCAGTAAGCAGATGTCAGTAGTAAAGAAACCGGGGTCCGTCATTGGTTTGTTGTGACCGCAAAAGATGCTTGGCCTGAGAATTCGTTTATTGAGCAAACTCCTGCATAGTTCATGTCAAAAAGCAAACCACAAACATGTACACTCATCTGCACGTCAGACATGCACTCACATACACCGGGTGGTAGTACGTTGTCATTCCCTTTGGTGAAACCTCTGCCATAGTGCGTATACAGTATTCCGATAGTCTATTCTTCTCCATCGTCTTCCAGGCGTTCGGAGCTTGCCCTTTTGTTCCTGAATGCTGCCTGTGGGTAATATACTACTCGTGAGTAGTATACTACTCACAACGAAACTGCCTGTCATACAACAGTTGATACCAAAGGCGCACGCAACGTCGCAAGCTGCTATCCCATCAGTCCAATACAGAACAAAGAACCTGGCGAATAACGAAAGACATAGCACTGAAACTGTGTCCAATCCAGATGTTGGATGCTGAAGTGATACAGGACTGGTCCGACTCCAGATTATTTATCGTGTCGGGGTTTGGATAAGCAGTGAATCGAACAGTGATGATATCCATCGTCATTCATCCACTCACTGCAGTTTAGGAAGCAGATAGCAAGAAGGAGTAGGTGGGTCTTCACTAGGGAAAAGTAGGTGGAGATCAAATCTACTCTTCGGCAAATTCTGGGGCAGCACCACACGTACCACCGATCAACAATCGCCGCATCTTATAATTGCAAGAGTGCGATTAACTTGGTTTATCAAGTTGCACTTTTGAATTCGTACACATGAAGAGACATGCTGACCAAACACGTGAACACGTTGTTCACGCTTCATTTTGATGGATCAGCACAGGTTAGGGTGCATATGAAACTGACCAAAACACACTCGACATCAAAAGTAGTGTCTGTCTTGCTGAATGTCGTCACAGAGGAAATAACGGAGAACTGACTACGGCGCTCTCAAGGTCCAGGCACTGGTGTCCTTTTTTATCAGAGGGTGGCCGGCCTGGATTACACAGACAGATAGGTAATTTTGGTTGACAATTTCCATAAAGAACAGGTTCCGTTAGATATTTCCTGTTCTTTCCGATCGTCTGGGACGCGTTTCACAAATTCAAGATGTAGTGCTGCTATAAAACGGCAGTCATGATGTAAGTCTACGACTGCAAAGCGAGGTTCTAGAGATAACTGGTTTGTTGGTAAATTGGATGTGAATGAAGTGGAACAGAAGACGGGACAATGGTTTGCTAGGTTAAATATATTTGGCGGTAACGAAAGGTCTTCCGTCTAAAAGACGCACTGAGAAGATTACGACGATAACAGTTTTGCTTTAAGGTTGCGACGCGTGGCCAATACTGATTGAGAGCATGAAGAGTAGTGAAGTCGCTGACCATCTACGTCTGTGGTCCATCGTAAGCATCGGGCGGCATCAGCGGGTAAACAACCAGAATGTTGCAAGACGGGCTTTGGATTATGAGGACCCATCAAGATCACTCACCTGAGCCCTCAAAATGTATTGATTCAGACTGAGGCCAACCAGTAGGTATGCCAAAGCACCGTTTATCACGCCGTTACCAATTCACTGGTATAAAGTAAGAGATACTCAACCGATGACTCCACATATTAAAATAAAAGCAGCTACTGGTAAGTCAGGAGATCATGGTCGTCAGTTGAATCGGATTTCCGCGACCCACCTGGAATCCGGTTGGAATCCTTAGGGGATGTAGCAGGTAAATGCATTGTGGTGTGAACGTCGCCTCATTAAATTATTAATGAGATAGCAATGGTATTGTAAATTGCATGGAAATGTCAGATTATTTTCACTTACAACTCGGTTGTACGTTTTCGGGATACAGAAACTATGGCGTTGACTATCTGAGTTTCGACATAGGATATTAGGAAGTAAATACCACCTCCTGCCTCATGTATATCGTTGAACTAGTGTTGATTCTTATAATGGTTGTATGGCGTTTAAGTAACAGCATTAAGCCCTAGTGTATTGCCGTCGGTGATTAAATCCAGGTGACCCGAGATCGACCTCACGGTGATACAATGCGCCTTGCACCTTCAAAGTGCAAAGTGTTGCTTCAAGACTGGGGCATTTCCACTCCTACTTTCTTTATTGCAGGTAGTCCGCTTGAGACTGTGAACAGTTTCACATACTTGGGTAGCACCATCTCGTCAGCCTGTAATATTGCTGATGAGATATCAGCGAGGATTGCGAAGGCACGAGTTGCCTTTGCCAAACTGCGTCATCTGTGGCGTCGGAAAGACGTCCGGTTGTCGCTGAAAGGAAGGGTATATAATGCTTGTGTGCGCTCCATTTTGCTTTATGGTTCGGACACGTGGCCTGTTCACAAAGAACATATCAACAGACTTGCTGTGTTTGACCATCGTTGTCTCCGTCAATTGGCCCATATTAAGTGGACTGATCGCGTGAGCAATGTGGTCGTTCGCCGGCGCGTATTCCGGAATGCTCGGGATGCGCGATCTATTGGTCAACTAATCACGGTACACAGCTTGCGTTGGCTGGGTCACGTACTCCGTATGTCATCTGATCGTTTACCGTATCGGGCATTATATACTGAGACCACCAACAGTTGGGTAAAACCGCGTGGTGGTCAGGCAACAACGTGGTCACAAAATATGAAGACCTTGACTGCTCCATTGAGCAAAGTGGGTAGGTGTCGCCTGCCTGGATGGGGTCCTCGTGATCACTCAAACCGCTGGTTAGAGACGCTATCCGAGATGGCGATGTGTCTCAGTCAATGGCGTACCTGTATTCATACCATTTCTAGTTCCTCCGCTTAGTCTTCCTTTTAGTAACGTTTTCTTCTAGGATATTCCACGTCACTGTTGAGGTGAGCGGCGGCCCGAGCCACAGTACCTTTTGGTCAGGCTCATGGCTGTTATGATGATACAACTGGAAGGGGTAGGGATTAACAGTTAGTGATAAACCAAAACAGATGAGGCCCATGTAGCTCGTCGACCGACTGTATCACACTTCAAAATAAACAACAGGAACTATTCGAAACGATGTGGCTAGTGTACAGGTGTCTTAATGTCTTGAACGTGTAGTATGTTAGCATAATAAATAGGTGCTAACGATAAGGGATTTTAATTCATCCGTAAAAATCCAGTAGTCTCTCTTCTCCTAATTTTTGTGACGGAAGGTCCAAAAAACCACGGAAACATACATAGCGATCAGTATTACTATTCACACCTCAACTCTGCTGTATAAGATCACTTTTACAGCCTTTTCCCTTAAATTCCGAAAAGTATTAAATCTGTTCAAACAGCAATCAATCTGAAGAAACCAAAGAATTGTGTGCCTAACGTGGAGTTGGGAAAAATGCTGGTAATCACCTGAAGATCGACGACTCACATGCTTCGAACATCTCGACAAATGAATCCATAACCCGTAGATACACTATTCCGGAGCTTCATCTCAGTCATTGGCTGGGCCATGAGTGAACCAGTTGCAATGAACGACTGGGAAAAATGGACAGAAACGGTCAGCATCAGTTAATCGGCTCGGAAGACCTATGAAAATCCCATGGCACTAGCTCATTACTCGCTAAACCACTACAAGCGCACTCGCTCAAAACTTACTCAAATAGAGCAAGTGAAACAACCTGCTGTTGTTGCTTAATCTTCTACCACAAGATCTTTGCAAAACACAGCCCGGTAATTCGGCTCCATTTTGCACGACTGAACACAATTTTGTCGATCTTAACAGGTACACCAACATGGGCCAAAGCTTGGCGACTGACCGGAATGTGGAGAGCGGACGGATGAATTACCACCCCACCATAGAATGTTAAACTGAAGAGCAGGTGAGTGGGGACTCGACACTGAACTATTTAACGATGGTATGGACATTGCGCAATACAAAGTGATGGCGGCTGAGGTTATGGATGAGTCGTTATCTGATCAAAGTGAAGGATAAAGTTGAATTCCCTTAGCCACACCTTCGAAAATATGAGTCACACGGAATTACTGTGAGAGTACTTGACAATTATTATCGGTACTAAATGAACATATACTTCAAGATAATGCTCTGGAACACGGATATGGCCTTATGTGGAAGGTCAAATCGCCTTACCACACTCGTTGGTCATCTTAACCTACGTGACAGCCCATGCTGACAAAATGAATCCCAGAAGTGCGAAACCGCAGACACTTTATCATCTGCGGTTGCAATTTCCGAAAACCCGTCGCGTAGCTTGTCGATGGCAAACAAAGAACGGGAGTTACGTTGACCTTTAGACAAGATGGACCAACTCAGCGTCAATATGTAAGGCGCACCTTCCCTGGTCAAGTTTATATTGGTTTACCTGTTCAGTTTCTGTCTGATTTTGTAAAATGTCGAACATATGGTATTCAGGCTCATGTGAAAATGGAAGAATTAACAGTGGTAAACAAAAAATATCCCGTAGATGATGGACAGAAAGAAACGAGAGCACATACGTTAAAATGTGACGAATCGAAGGTGATGGATGTGCGTTTTTCGTTAACTCATGCCAACTGTTCCCGTTTATTCCTTACGTCCACGAGTCTGCTACTCGATGTTGGGAACGAGCTGACGTTTGACAAACGTGAAGGATAGTGATTTCACTATACCAAGTTCAACGTGGGCAAAGAGAGGAGTACCGAGTACAGTGAGTCATTATTACTTGAAGTGTTTTGAGCACAAAGGCGCGAAGGACACCTATGGAAAAACACATTCAATCGCAGTGTTTTCTTTTTACTAAAACCCGAAGCAAAGCGTTATACCGAAAACAGATAAAGATAACGATGTCAAGGTCTCGTTTGCGCGCTGTACGAAAAGCAGTTTACTTGGACACTCATGGAATATGATTGTTGGGAAACAAACACAACGGTTGTTTGACGGGAAAGCGGTGGCGTTCCAATACCTCAAGACGAACCAGTTAACCCTATCCAACAGGGCACACAAGTATTAACGCGGTCGAAAGTCACACAGGAGAACGGAAAAACCGATGCCACAACATATCGTATCCTATACAAGTCAAAAATGCCCATAGATTCTCAATCCTAACGCCTACCTATGAGTGCCGGTTACCATCCAAAACTATTAACGCTTCAGTTTTAATTGGATACAAACAATCCAACCGTTAAGCTTTCACCAAATGAAGTAAGTTGGTAACCAATGAATGAGATTCTACAGTGTGATGGTTATCACCAAAACGCAAACCAAACAGAGCAAAACAAAACAGTAAGAACAACGTCCCACGACTTAAAGTAATGTATGTGAGAATCTCAGTCAAACACGATCAGATAAGCAGAAGGAAAAAAAGCAACAGTTCAAAAAAGATAGATAAATCACAGGTTTAGGACAGGTTTATAGTAATCTGAATGGGGAATTCGTACTTTCTACAGAGGGACAAGGTTGTAATGCAATGAAAAAGATAGACAGAAAAAATATGTACAAAAAAGAAACACGATGCACTATACACTGGGTTTAGACAGAATAAAGAACAACCAAGTCGTGGGCAGCCGTAAGTGAAGGGTGACAGTGGGAGCGTCTAATCTTGATGGTCAACCTACAATGTTGATGAGACTACTCGAGCACCCGCAAAAGCCATCGCAAGATGCGAAAGGTGATATACAGTGTGAGACCAGTGCCAATCAGATTTTGTTGAAACTCCAGTGATGCGACACGCTTCTGAAGACTGGTCACTTGGGACTCGAAACGCTTGATGTCAGACGCGGCCAACGGAGTGGGAGATGTGAGGACCGGGGTTTGCGAATCTTTAGGGCAAAGTCCTAAGCCGATAGCAGCCTGGGCGTTGGCTGACGCAACGGCACCTTCTCCCTGCGCGTGTGCAGTAGCACTGGCACTATGGGTAAATTAAAAAAAATGGACTACGAGGATGAATCTACAGATGAATATAAACATAATACATACATACATAGAAACTAGACTGGCCTGAGGTGAAGAATGTGTAAGCATGCACGAATATCGTCACAAGGCCACTGAGGAAAAGATTCCATTAATTTTGTCTTACTTGCTCTGCTATTCCGTCGAGCACAAGAGATGGACCAATGAGGGTTGGGTCAGTCTCCAGGTCGGAGTTACCGTGGCCATTCAAGTGTACAAACCTTTGGAGTACACGCCATCCCTCTGTATGGCTCAGAAAGGTGAGCTATTCAAATTATGTTAGGTTCTATCAGGAGCGCTTTCGCAATGCCGTATATATGGAGTACGAACCGTTAAACAACGGCAACTTTGGCTAGTGTTGTTTGGAATGGACGAGTATGACACACTGAACAAAAACTTACAAAATCACATTTTCAGTTGAACAAATAAACAAGAAGCAACTTATCCAGTTTAACGGTTCACAAATGAGTAAGAAAATTCGGAATGGTTAGACATCACTTCAGAAAAAAGAGTTCTTAACTATTATACTAAAAGACGTCCGCTGCCATATGACATACGGGGTTAGGAAATTTGAAATCCTGTTGCTTATCCGATCAGTCTCAGCAGGGGCGCCAGATTGGGGTTGCAAACCCGGCCCCCTTCCCCGGTATAAACAGCCGGGAAGTCGGAGTGGTTGTAGCTGTTCCGACTTACCAGTTCATTGAGTTAAAGATCAATGCTACTTCCTCGCTTCTATTTTTTACGTCCTTAATAATTCAGACCAGATGTTGTGGTTCGGGCTGCTGTTCACCTCAATAATGACGTGGAATAGCCTGAGAGAAATTTTTACTAAAGAATAAAAGTCGATGCGATAAAGATAGGCGGAAGAAATAAAAATGGCACGAACGCAAGTACGCCAGTAACTGCAACAAGTTGCCACTTCTGACAGCATTTCTCGTCAATGATTTGACTGACCACGAGGACCCCAGCCAGACAGGCGACACATACCTACCTTAATCAACGGAACAGTCACGGTGTTCATATTTCGTGACCATGTTATTTCTTGATCACCACACGGTTTTACTCAACTGTTGCGGATCTCAGTATACAAGGCTCAGTATGGGAAACGTTTAGCTGGCACGCGGAGTACGCGACACAACCAACGTAAATCATACACCGTGATTAGTTGACTAACTGGTCGCTCATCCTGAGAGTTCAGGAACGGTAACTCGTGCATTTGCTATCTTCGTTGATACCTCATTCTCAATATTACAAGCTGATAAGATGATGCTACCCAAATATGCAAACCTGTTCACAGTCTTAAGCAGATTGGCTACAATGATGGAAGTGAGAGCGGGAATATCCAAGCCTAGAATGGGTACTTTGTACCAAGAAATTAGGAATTGTATTCTACACAAACCAACATGGGCAATCTGTTTGCTCAGCACGGCCCACACTCATTCAGCACAGGGATTAAGCAAGACGTTGTTACCTGTATACCATATTATATCACATCGGTAAACTTAGTGCCATGAAGAAACTCAACAAGCCCGTCGGATTCTTCAAGTGCATCTTTCAGAAGGTTATGCATGACAGAATCAAGTAGGAAGAGGAAGGTCGAATACCATAGGAAATAATGAACACCTGAGACAATTATTAATAAACTCACTCCATGCTTCCACACAGCATGTAATGATCTCAGTAAAGTAACATATTTCTCTATAACTCCTTCGCATCGGAGGGTTACAGAGAACTGATGAGTAGTAGGAGATTTTGATTTTCATACCGACTGAACATCACCCACAACTGATTGAAGGTGTTACATTCCCATAGACTTTCCAGTCGGCACCTTTCGTGCGGCAGACTCAAGTTCCGCTCTCAACAAAGCTCGTCGGGAGTGCATATCCTTGTCACGGTCAGGACTAGAACCCCGGTCATGCTTTCATGAGGCAACCGTGTTCACTACTGCGCCAATGACCACATATTGAGCACGACCGAATTAGCATATGTGAAAACTCAACCACTTTCGCTTGTGAGTAATGACCAGGTTGCCCGATCGCCTCGCGGGAAGACAAAGTAACTGTTCTGTTAACTCCAATCGATGACCCTTCGACTAGAGAAAGTTACAAACAACCGAATGGAAGAGTCTTTAGGTCTAAAAAGACCATGGCCCTAGACCGACTGTAAGGGTGCTCAAGCTCCAAGATCCGTCACAAGACAAAAATGTGATCAACGTACCCTCGAATGGAGAGGAATCTTGTCTGTTCTTCTGGTATATGACATGTGCGCCTAGTTAGCCGAAATAATATAAAGCCAGTGAGCAACTTGGTTCTCACATAGGCTCGGGGCCTCACTTATGAGAACAGGAATCATTGTTGATAATCACCAGTCACGAGGTATCGCCTCCATTTCCCAAACCATGTGACGTAGTTTTGTCAGTCATTATATCAAACCGTCCTCAGAGAAGAACAGATCTGGGCCGCGATCCCTGTTGTGCTTTGATAACGCGAGCTCTAGGACTGTCTTTAACGAAGGTCTGTCAAGAAAGCAACTAACCCGGTCCCGTCGTCCACATGGTTTGGTTGAGACCTCAAAATGATCAATCTAAGTGTCAAGCCGCCGCGACTGGCTGATGATAAGTGAACATTTGTTTGCACATACGGTCTCATACTCGACAGCTAGAACATCCACGAACCAAGGAAGATAGCTTCCTGCCATTGCTGGATAAAAGGCCCATTCCATCTCGCTCGAATAATTAGTGCTCATGGTTTCTGTGCAAACTTTTAGTCGGCATGTGATTAAGTTCTCGACGGCTGTCATCATAATCAGAGCTTCACGGAATCGAGCAACGTTTTTTCATGAGGTTGGTCGACGTGACGAAAACTCAACTCAATCACAGATGCACAACTCCTCCGCAAAACGTTTCAAAATAAGTGTTCACTGCTGCAGCGATTTTCTCAGTGTTCGTTGGACTTTCTCAAGCGGATCGAAATGAACAACTTGTTCATCACTGCTTCCTGGAAAGCGTTCTATACATTCTTTTTGCTGGAATGCCAGCCAATTATTTTGCATTTACGAGTGTATGATTTCTGGGAAAGTGATAAAACGAGACGGTTACGCACAACAGCGTGATGTGAGTCCATGCTGATGATACAAAACACATGACATTCTTTAACAGAGTAGTGCTACCTTTAACTGACTACCATATGATCGAGTTGCGTACATCGTTGAGATGTACAGACGATCGTCATGTGACACAATGCCTCTTACTGTACTGAAATGCAGTACTCGAAACAGATTGTGAAGAGCGCACAACTGCAGCAGTCCTTCACCATTGTCAGTGCACTGTGCGCGGCATAGAACATCGAACAATTATCTGCTGACTTTCGCTGGTGGACCCTAACCGATGTACTGAGTCTGACAGAGTAAAGGCGACTGTCTACTGGGATTCACTCCGGCGAACACTGCCCTGATGTGGAACTCAGTCAGAATATACGAATCAACTTCGTGTCACCAGCGACCCTGAGAGAAGTGCACTTGGATCAACGACTAGTTGGAAGTGAGCTCAATTGAATAACGGTGCTGGAATCGTAGATTTGCGTGTCTGATACACATCACACATCCAGCTTCAAAATAGAAAGAATGCTTGTCAAAGCAGTTTGCTAACCAACCTGCCGGAGGGTACGGAGGTTTGAAACGCTTGTGTTTATCAGTTGTCTTAGTTTTGGATAGCAATTATCACCCAAGGGTACAGCAAAAACAAAAGGACTGGGACGTAAACGGAAGGACAGAACTCGCGCCCTCCCAACTGCAAGAAAGGATCCGATGCCCATATTCGCCAAATCAAACATTTATGAATTTACCTACACCTGTGGTTTGAAGTGTGCTGGCCGCATAGTGAAGGCACTTCACACTCAGATGCGGCAGCACCTGCCCAAATGGCTTCTGAATGCTAAAACTAGAAATGATACGAATGCAGGTACGCCATTGACTACGATACACCGCCATCTCGGACAGCGTCTCTAACCAGCAGTTTGAATGATCCATCCAGGCAGGCAACACCTACCCACTGTTAGGGCGCCAACCCTGTTATCGTCCCAAGGCGCCTCCGCCGAGAGAAAGAAGAAACGATTGACTTTGTCCTAGTTAGCGGACCTGCTCAGAGCGGCCGAGTGGTGACCTTGGCTAGTTTTTACCCATTTGACTTTTTATTCCGCTATGTTTATCAGTAACCTTAGCTATTTTTTCCATCAACTGTCCTTCTCTGTTTCGCCACCACGCATCATATAAGTACTCTGTATTTGTCGTCTTTGTGGTACACGTTTTGGAGCAGAACAAAGCTCTATATTTTGGACGCGTCTTTTGGCCTGCATGAGAGGCGAATACGGGAGAGTCGTTGTACTTTACGGGACCGATGTTTTTTCGTGTTAACTATTACCGTGACGAGAATCCAAATTTTGCCAGGCGAACTGCAATAGTGTCGTCCGTATATTCCTTATCGGTCAATCTAGTGCCAGGAAGCTCAACTCCAAGCCGACTGTATTCCCGAAGCGCACCCTCCAGAATATCGTCCATGACAAAATTGAACAGGAAGGGAGAAATCGGACACCCTTGAAGAACACCACTAGAAGATTTGAACGCCTGAGACAGTTGTCCATAAACTTTCACCCTGCTTGCAGAGTGAGCATACATTGAGCTCAACAGATTCACGTAATCCCCTGGTACTCCCTTGAGAAGGAGACAGCTCCAGAGAACATTAC
>LUCH01006312.1:0-24316 GCA_013368495.1 Paragonimus heterotremus
TTTTTTTCAGATTTTCAGAAGATCTGAACGTCTTCCATGGAGAGGTAGCTCTCAGCTGCCAATCGCGCAGTATGTAGTGTCCACAAGTCAGTTATATTTCATAATTCATGCTTATACATTTTGGTATATATCATTTTGTTATCTTCAGTTATACGCTTGTTTGAAATCATCAGAAATCAATTCTTTGAATTGCATCATCCACACAAATAAACGGTGGGTACCGCGCGTCATCTCCGTCTTCTTCATTCGTGTGAATATTGGGTGGTTAGACGGTGAGATATTTTTGCACCGCGTATCAGCTGATCTATCGACGCTCAAACTTTATCGTGTCCCGTCGTTTGTGAAATTATCTATCGGTCGTCCTACAGATCTGATCTCTGGCGCTGTCTTTTTTCTTTCTTGCGGTGTTCTATTCCACCTAACGGACCTTGACGTATCAGTGAGTCGTTCCTGTTTTTAGCGATACGTTTTCTGTTTAATCCGTACGTCTACCTCTGATCTTAGTCGTCACCGTTATAACTTTTCCGTGATACTACAAGCTTTTTGGTCATTTTTATTAGTTAATTGATCAGTCCACTACAAGTATCGGATAACCCTACTCCTACTTCTCTCAAGAGGTTTTAGGGTCGGGCAACTCGCCCCGTTAGTAAAATTACGCATCGAAACAAAAGCATCCCACCAACACAGCGGCCATCATCGACCGACTCCAACCCAAACTTTGACATTCCTTGTAAATGTGGTCAACAAGAAAGACATGATATCTTCCCCTCACCGTTCTCTGGAATACCGAAGGTACGCGTGATATTTTACCAATTTTCTGAGGAAGAGCTATGTAATGGCAATAATAAATAACATTTTTGATGGTTGCATTTAACTGTACGTTCTTTATGATTTTGGTTTTGACCGACTTTTGTCTTAGTCAAGCTTTAAGGTTATAACACCCTCCCCGGGGCTAGAAACACAACTGACTCTGTGCTTCGCTAACCTGATGTGCCTTCTCTGTGCACTCTATTTTTCAGGGTAGATATCAGTATACGGAGGTCGACGTGCTGAGTGTTAGTTTCGCTGTCAATCGGCTTCCGATTACGAGCACTGGCTCGGTAGTATTCCGCTTAACTGTGCTCACACTACAATTTACAGCAGGTGGTGCGTTCTTCTCTCAGGACGCAGAAATTTATATTACTTTTAATTTTCCCGCCCTTCCTTTTCTCTGTTTTTCTTTACCCTTGTTAATTTGCTTTATGTTATGTATGTAGCGACCCTAATTGCTTATGGCCAACTGTTTTGAAGTTACGATTGTCATTTGTACTATTTTGGTTTCCAGCCTTTGTATGTGCTCAAACATTTGTTTGAACGATTATGGGGACAAAAAAGTTCACCGTGCACTCGAATGTACGACTCACGCTGCACCCTCGCTTGTCGTTCTACTGTTACCTTTCCGTCTTGTCATTTGCTCGCCCACGCTGACCCCGCTTGTCGGCAATATACTCCTTGTTTACTGGTTGCGTTATTCTTAACCGGTCGTCTTCGTTTCATTTGATTCCATAGGTTCCTTCTTTTCATGCCCCTCCAACTCTGGTTACCTTGTAGTAGTTCTTTTCAGGAGAGTGTCATGCGATACCATGTGTTGAACGTGTTGCGATGATGTGGGGATTAAAAGGCTTCTGAGGTTTGGGAAATAGTTGGGGAAGACTGCCTCGAGTATCTGTAAACCTAGACTTTGATTGGTTGAGTTAGCTAACCATCGATATTGGATCAGTTTCTCGTCATCTGCAGGGACCACTAGAGGCTATAAAATGGGGAGATCGTAGTAACCCCAGATAGCTCATCCAAGACGAGGAAGGGTGTAGCGTTTTTAGCGGGACAGTCAATTAGAGTCTTACCTTCCACCAGGCCGCACGTCGAGAAAATCTGTACTTGTACGTCAAATGGCTGTGGTACACAAGAGTCCTCCATTAAAGTTAGCACGTTATTACATTTGCCCAATAGGTCCTTAGAGATATGGCATAAAGACTCAGCAAGGGCATGCAAATCAGTGCAGGTTACAATGGACGTTGTCTTGGAGGGCAATTCTACGGGCAACCCTACAACAGTTGATTGCTACTACTACGAAAAATGAGTAAACCCTCGGACTTAACGTCCGGGCTCGCCTCCTCTCACAACCTCAGGTTAACTTCACGGAGATATGGTAATGAGAGACCACTTGTGGTCTTCACTAACGCACACAGCGTTGGGAAAAATTGGAGAAAACCCTGAGCTGTCAACACATATGCAGGTTTCATAGCAGTTACGGAATCTTGGCTAAAGCCAGAGATGGGCACTGGAAAACCCTGTCCGTCCGGATATTGTATGGACCGGGTGCATCAACATAATCGAGTAACTGGGCAGGGGTCCTTGCTTCTAGTGGTACAGCCTCACTGACAACGGTCTGACAAAACACTTTTATTACCCGATGTATAAGTGGTTGTTTGTTTCGCGAAAGCGCCGAATGTTACGGTGTTGGTGGCCTGCGTCTTTGGCAGGTCACTGGTGACAGCGTCTGCAGTTGATGAGCTGTTGGCGGCATTGACTGATCGTGCATGTCTAGCAAAAAAGGTCCTCTTTCTTGGAGAGGTCAACGCTCCAGAAGTTTGCTGAATAGGGGGGCATGCACTGAGAGGGTCTCTCGGTGAATCCCTCCTTAAATTCCCACACACCAGGAGCTTGGTTAAGCAAGTAAACTAACACACCCGATGGGGGCCTGGTCAGACAGTAACTGTGTTGGATCTGGTGTTAACTAGGAATCCCAATGAAATATGTAACCTTGAGGTCGGACATTCTGTTGGTCAGAACAATCATGAGGTCATTAGACCGACATCCACGTTGGCGACCATCAAAACCCTCAAATAAATGGTGTCCGGCCTACAGGAAAATTAACGCTAGCAAGATGATCCGTGAAGCGAAATTGAAAACATGGCCGCAACACAAAGAGGATAACGATATTGAGATAAGTTGGGCCAGGCTCAAAACCAATTTACTAGAATTGGCTAACAGGTTTGCTCCACTTCGGAGGGTTATCCGCTGCGAGAAACCACCGTGATGAAAGCGCAGAGCCAACAAGTTTCAAACCACAGAGCGCAAGGTTTGGAAAAGATTCAAACGCACAGACGGTTTGAGCGTTATGTGGAGTACAGACGGGCGCAGCGCAGGACCAGCCAGGTTCGTCGGGAGTGTCGACGAGGAGAACTTGGCTCAGCGAGCTAAGCAAAACCCGAAGGCGTGTTTCGATTACGTCCAGTCCAAAGCCTCCATCCAAGTGTCTATTGGGTGATTCGGTGACGAACAAGTACAGAACGCGTCCACCAATAAACAGAAGGCCTAAGCATTGCTCCATTTCTTTGAGAAGGTGCACACAATGGATGGCGGCAGATCGTCGAAAGTTGGAGTCGCGCCTGGTGTACCCACTGGAGAAGTAGTAGCCACTACTGGAAAGGTGAGCGGTCAGTTAGCTGAACTGATTTTTACGAAGACACTGAGCCCAGATTAAATTTGTCCGGCAATTTTAAGACCACTTGCTGATGTATTCGCTGCTCCTTTGCCTGGTTAACTTAACAAACTGCCTGGTGAACCCAAATGCCTGAGGATTGGAAGGTAGCCGCTGTCACAACGATACACCAGGCGGGTAGTAAGGTATATACCCGAAACTACGGGCCTATGAGCTTTACGTCAGTTGTCTTGAAAGTGCTTGAACGAACCTTAACGGACAATATAGCGCGGTATGTCACTAAGTGTAAACTGGTGGCGGCTCAGCAACATGGCTTTGCAAGCAAGAGATTTTGCCTTTCTAACTTACTGGCTTCCTTAGATGAGATTACCCTACGGCTTGAGGAGGGAGATTATGTTGAGTTCTGCTATTTAGATCTGAAATAGGCTTTCGACTCCGTAGGTCCCAGACAATTTTGCTAAAACTGGAGGCATTCAATGTATCTCCTGGTGTTTTGGTATGGGTGAAAGCACTCGTGCTTAATAAGAGATTCTATGCGCCGGTGGGGGGCTCCAAGTCACACACTGTACGTGCCACCAGTGGTGTTCCACAGTAGACAGTTTTAGGTCATCTTCCGTTCCTGATATACACAAATGGTTTGGCGGAGAGGATTAACAGTCCCTGCTACATGTTCGCGGTCCAAATACTCGCTCGTGGGACGACCGAACGAGTCTTTGATGCAGAGAGACCTTGATGAAATTCACCAGTGGACAGTTGACTGGGAACTCCCGTTCAGTTGTGCGAACTATGGGCAGCACACGGATTCCGAGACCGAGGGCTCCCTCATACGGATAAGAGGGTCCAGGCAAAGTGTACTCATTCAAAACTACTGAGGTGATTGACCTAAGAATACAGGTCACTGGACACTTCAAGATGTCGACTCGGTATATGTTTGCAGTCCGCAAAGTAAATCGGGCACTCTATCGGCTGAAGAAGACAGTTGACTCAAAGAAAACCCAGCATCCTTGTGCTTCTGTATGAGGCTTACGTGTGGCCGAATTTAGAACATTGTGTGCAGGTCTTGTGTCCTTATTTAGCCAAGGATGCCACGGGTTTAAAGAGGGAGCAACGTCAGTTCACAAAGTCCTTCGCGGAAATTCGGGAATGGATTACTTCGGCAGACTTAAGCACCTTGACCTCTTCTCCTCAGAAAGAAGGTGGGAAAGAGGAGATCTCATAGAAGTTTATAAGATCCTGAGTGGATTAACTGAGGCAGGAGAGCGGCTATTCATTCGTAGAGAAAACTCGTTACTTAGAGGGCACGAGTTAAAGACTGTGAAAGAAAGAACCGGGACTCAAATCCGAGCCAACATTTTGTCCTACAGGGTTGTAAACAGCTGGAACAAATTATCGTCTGATATGTTGCTGACCACCACGCTTACCGACTTTAAGCGCAACCTTGATGCTTTTTGATTGGCGCTATTCTCGTATACGGATTGTTGATAAGGTGACCGGGGTCCACTTAACCTGATGGCAACCCTCTCTCTTTCCTCTGTCAGCATCTTTGTTATGCTTCTCACATCCTTATTGCCGGTTACTGGCAATTTGCGCAGAGCTTATTTACTTTAGTTATTTATCTCCCATCGGCTGGTCTTCCTCTGTAGCAACCGCGGACAACTTGAAATTTGATTCAAATTTTTTCGCCGTCATTGTCTATTCATATTTTTATCCGATTGGTGCTTTGTGAATCATAAATTTACATACGATTACTGTTAGTCGTTATGGAATAACACACTAATTTCATTACTTATTAAATTATTTGATTCACAGTATTTATATTCGTCTTATATTATACCGTTTATCGCACCTGTCTGGCCGATTATTATCTGAGCAGATGTCTGTTCGGCTCCACTATTCTCTGGCCTCACGCTCTACTCCTTTTGCCCACCGCCTTTATATAACGCTTACACTTCCGCCTTTCTTCTCAACGACACGTGCGAGATCCAGCAGCATCTGTGAATCAGAAATATTGAGTGTCTGTGACCGTTTCGGCTGTCGCATGACTGTTCAAAACTTTGTGCAGTGCTAGAAGTGTCTACACTGTTACCACAGTAAGTGCACCGACCCCAAGGAGGAACAGTACTCTCTGATGGCTTCTTTAAAAAGGCCATTTATCTGCATGGGCTACCTTTTTCGTGAAGGCCGCATCTCGCTCGAGGATGTAACCGTTCTGCCACTCGCCATCGCCAGTGAGCAGAAACGTGACACGCTAAAGTTTAGTTGCAAGACGCCTAAAGACGTCCAAACAACGCACATGAACACGGTTGAAAAAGCTCCGGTAGAAACACAGAAGGCCCTGTCTGACATGAGATCAGAGCTGAACTCACTGAACGAGTATATTGCGCCCGCCCACCCAGGTGTAGCAATTGCCCGCAAGGCGGTGGCTTTGTTCACAGCGTAAACTGAGGAAGCTGCAACAAATCCGAGGGACAATGCACTCCGGGAGAGAAGGCTTGTTTCGTGGGGACGGTTACCGACCAGACCCTCCCAGGAGGATAATCAAGAGCGGTGTTAAACACCGCATTCCCTCCAGAATTGACAAGCCCTGTTTCCGCCGATAGGCTTCGCTCCAAAACCACCAAGAAGTCACTTGGACATCTTGTGACGTTCCTCGTGAGGGTCAGCACGGGGGAAGTACTAGACAAGACAGTTCAGTCAAAGAAATGTCACACTCATTTAAGGGGAATCTCACTAAATCGCTCATTGCAGGAGCGGCAGAAGCGCTCCCAACTTGACAGAACAAGGTCAAGCATTAAGGCTGACCCCAAACTTCAAGTCAACGTGGAGGTCCTTGTTCCCATTCTTAAGAAGGAACCAGCGCCTCTGAATGGATCAATCCATTTGCCCACACCCACACCAAAGACGACTGCCTCCATTCCTTTGGATGGTCAATCATCTCTGGGTCTGCACGGGTCTGAACCAGCAGCTCCCAAAGAGGCCACAGAACAGCAGCCTTGCTCTTAACCCTCAACCATCAGGCCTCCAAAAAGTTCTACCCAGACTTTATTCCTAAACTTCACAACCCAACGAGTCTGCTTGGGTCACCTTCAGCTTCTAGAAAGACACATAGCTGGCTCATTCCAGCCGCATTTCCCTGTGCCGGGTCACGGTCATTTCTTTCTAGGCTCTCTTTTAACCAAAACCATACCCAAATTTTTGGAGGTGCAAAAATGCGAACCATCCTCCGTTACTTCAAAAAGTTAAGGTGAACTACTAGCCATCAATCCCAAGCGACCAGAAGCGGAGGAACCTTCCCACAGGAACTCTCACGTATGCTCAAGTGGTGATGAGGCAGCTGCAACCCCCCAAGAGGGCTCAAGAAACCCTGACGTCGTCTACACACTCCCCCTTGTCAATAGGACTGCTTTTTCTAGCCCATCATCGCGCTCTTCAGTCTCTTTTTGCACTCAGCAAACTGAGGAGGTAGCCCTCAAGTGCGTGTACACTAACCGTCGGAGCCCTTTAAACAAACTACCTGAAATGAGACAGCTGATGCACGACACTTGTCCTCATATTCTTGTCTTACCGAAAACATGGCTTTCCACAAATATCAGTGATAACGAACTGCATGCTCCTGAATACCCACTGTATCGAACAGACTCCTCCCGTAGACGTGTGGGAGGCTGTGCTGTTCTTCTAAGCCAGGAGTTGCTAGTACCAACTGTCATAAGGGTAATTTACCTCCTTAAAGAAGTGACGGACTGTGGTTCAAACTCCAGCTTCGTAGTCGCGACACGCTCCTTGTCGGTGTTATCTACCGATTGCCGTCGTGCGACTCATCTGGCGACGAAGCCATTCTTGCCGCTTTAGACAATCTCTGGTCCACATAGCGTTCCTCCCATCTTCTCATTATGTGGGACTTCTACGTACCCAAACTCAACTATGTAGCTCCTTCTCATGAGGACTCTGACTGCGGATTTTCGAGATCCCTAGGAATGTTGATCCATAAAAAAGCCTGGACACAACATGTCGAGCTACCTACACGGTATCGTCCAGGACAGACACCCTGTTTGCTTGATCTTGTCATTAAAAATGAAGCTCATCTGGTAGATTGAGTGGCCATTAACTCACCGCTGGGACGGTGACCACACGTTACTTGCTTTCGACTTTATTTGTTACTGGCTCCAAAATGCCGTAGCAAGGATTTCGTTTAGAAATTTCCTTAAAGCTGACGTTGGCGCACTGAAGACATCCTTAAGTACACTCAAACTTGCGTCTAATTCAGTGAACACCAACTATCTTTTTCTTTTAATGATGCCACTCACGAAGCTGATGAGGCATTTGTTCCTCGTGAACTGTGGTGGTCCTCACCTCGCTCACTGCTTCCGCGTAACATACATCGTCTTCTTGATTTACGTTCTCGTCTATTCTTTAAGTAGAAACTAACGGGCAAGCCAGAGGATGTAGAAGCCTTTTGTTCTGCACGAAACAGATGCAGGCGGGAAATCCGTCAACACAACAAACAGGCACGGAAAAAAATCCTACTGGTAGTTTGGAAGAACAAGAATTTTCTCTTAATGTACGTGCGTCACCAGGGAAAAGGTAAGCTCTCGGCGCTTCTCTGCAGCTTCCCGAAGAGGAAACCTCCTCCAACTCTCAGGTGGTTTCTAAGATGTTCCGAGAATACGATTCAGCAGTCTATGATGTGGTTCCGGAAATCAGGCATCCGATTCTCCTGGGGAGAAATTTCCACTGCTCACTCCTAACAGCCGAATTCTCTGTGCTAGACATTCAGGACCTCTTGCTTAAGATTAACCTCTACAGTGCAGTGGGACCAGACGGGATCCATCCTCGGATCCTGAAAGAAGCGGGATTTGGATCAGCGGTATCCATAGTCTGTTTAAACGGACATTTCGGACCAGCACTCCTCCGGAGCCGTGGAAAGAGGCCATTGTCGCACCGATATTTAAGGCGGGCGATCGTCATTCCCCTGCTAGTTATCGGCCGGTCGGCCTCATCAACACCCCTTGCAAGGTGACTGGACGCCTGGTAAAACGCGTCATCCTTAAGCATTTCTTCCGGAATAGTGTTTTCTCTTCTGCTCAACATGGGTTTATTCCTGACCGGTCATGCATAACCAATATAATAATAATAATAACAATAATAATAATAATAATAATAATGGTATATTCCTCGACGCATCATGGGTAGCCTGACAGACGCAAAACAATGGCCATATCACGGATGCTATCTTCTTCGACTTTGCTAGGGCATTTGATCGTGTCCCACATGGTCCTCTTGTGCATAAGGTAGAAACTTATGGGGTTCTTCGCTGGATTACATCCTTTCTTTATAACAGAATTTTTAGGGTAATAACCGGATCGGACCTTTCTTCCCCTTCTCTGATCTCCGCTGGAGTTCCCCAAGGATCCGTACTCGGTCCGTTGTTGTTTATAATATACATCAATAACCTTCGCAACCTTGTTTTTAGTAATACCTTCCTTTACACTGATGACTTGAAAATCTGGAATGCTTGTGGTCCCGGTACATTGCAGATTGACCTCGACCGTATTAAGGGCTGGCCAGAAGACTAGAGTCCCCTTCTAAACGACAGTAAATGTGTACACATGTCGCTTGGAGGAGACTCGGGGAACATATTCGTGATACATGGTACACAAAATGTAAAGGATTTCACTAAAGTTGACCTTAAAAAGGACCTAGGAATTTGGCTGTCTACTACTTCTCCCTTTTCGTACGACCACCAGATGGCCGCCAAAAAGGAATTTGAGAATCTGGGGATGATAAAAGGAGCCTTTCCTCGAATAGACAAACATGATTTTCAGCCGTTCTACGGAGCCCATATAAGACCAATGCTTGAGTACATAAATCAGGTTGTATACATCGGCTTGAAGAAGGACATACTCGCCTTCGAGCGTGCCCAACGAGTAGCCACCAAAATGGTCACTGGCTTGCGACATTTCTCTTGCGGGTCTCGTCCTGAAATTCCTGTTCTTTACCCACTTGAACTTCAAAGATTCCGCTGCAACTTAATCCTTACGCACTTTTTCTTCGTCACAGGACTCTTGCACCAGTTCTTTATCATAGTAGTCCATAACAGTCGAAGGGGTCACGACAAGAAGCTCTACAAGCTTCGACTCCGGAATTTCCTTAGGCAACAGTTCGTCTCTTATAAAGCTATCAACCACCGGAATGACCTTCCGTTGGAAATTGTTAGCTCTTCTTCCAGGGACCGCTTCAAAGTGTTATTAGATTCACACTTACTTGAGAAGTTGTTAGATTAGTATTTTACTCTGTTCTGATTATTCTGTGTAACCCCCATAAGCGTTGCTACCTCCTGTTTTCGATGACTGCCTTTTAGGTTAACAGAAAACCGCCAATATCGAAGTGGACAAACTGACTGGATCCGGGTGGCTTGGGCCTCCAACCTCGAACCTGTGAACAAATCGCTGAAATCGCTGAAGTCTTGTCATCCAGAAGTCTGGTGGAAATTATGGTAGCACCAGCATTGGCTTTGATACCGTCTACTAAGATGAGTACCTCTTGATTGCTGATGGTGTTTTCAATGCCGCCTCCCTCCATCATTCAACATCTGGCGTCTAAGAGATCGCGTGCATAGTCGTGATAAGGAGTTGATCAAGGGTGTTCTCACTGCCTATTTGTTAATATACTGTAATACACATACCGCGGAAGATGCGAACACATTGTTGAGGGGAAGTTTTTCTTATCCATTTGCCGCAGCACAGTGGGATCGTTCGAACACACTCGTGTAAGAGGCTGGACATCAAACGGCTACTAGCCTCAGGTCTTGTGATCCTAATTGAACTGAACTGGATTGCTTCGAACCTGTGCATTAATCGCGAGATCCCAAAAAGGTCCACCAGCCGGCTCAAACGGAGTCCGCGATAAACCTGCCGATATGCCCAGCATCCCCCAAAAAATCCGGTCCATTACCGGCTCCGACTCCGGCAACCTGCTCTCGTTCAGAATAAAATCTGTCAAGTGCGCTTATACCAACGCCCAAAGTTTGATCAGCATACTTGGAGAACTCCGTGCGCTCTGCCTCGTGAATGACTTTTCCATTGTCGGAATCATTGAATCATGGTTCTCACCAAACCATCTTGATTCTGAATTCGACATGATAGACATGCTGCTTTTTCGGAACAATAGAACAATCGGCAGAGGTGGTGGTACTACCCTGTGTGTCCTCAACTCCCTCCTGGCTACCGACGGTCTCACCCAGTACTCACTGCCGTTCTGGAATCTGTCTGGTGCTCCATCGCACTATCCAACTCTGGTAGACTGTTAGCTGGCATGGTATATCGGCCTCCTTGCTCTCGATGGGACAGCGACCAGACAATCCTGTCCGGACTTACTTGTATTCCCTCCCTAGGATACTCACATATCTTAATACTGGGAGACTGTAACTTGCCACAAATTGACTTTCAATCCCGTTCGTAAAAAGCTCCCGCCGATGCAATGCCTACAACATTCCTAGCTTCAAATGCAGCTGCTGGCCTTACGGAACATATGGCCGACTGTAAAAAATGGCGCGATGGCCACGCCCCTTCCACTCTGGAGTACATTTTCACTACTGAGGAGATGATGGTAGACAACTTAACGATGGGTGCCCCGCTCGGCCCAAGCGACCATGCTGTAATGACCTTCGATTACAATTGTAGTAGTGAGCTTACTCTAAAAGCAAACGCTCCAAGAGGAACTTCCAAAAAAATGTGGTGGATATACTCAACGTTTACCTAGCTAATGCTTCAAGGGATCATTTCAACTCATCGCTGTCTGCTGGAGGCATGTGTGACCATTTCACTAATACCATTCGCGAAGCAATAAACTGCTCAATACCATTCTGCTCTACAACCCACCGGAAACCGCAACAGCATCTGCGATCCCGAGCGCTAAAAATCAGGCAAGCTAAACCTATAGCATGTGCTTGAGGCATAACGTCAGCGGATCTAAATGATTGTAATCTGTATGCGCAACTTCGAAACCGATTCACCAAACTAATCAGGGAAGACCGATTAGATTTCCAGCGATGTTTAACTCAACGATTCGTCAGTGATCCTAAAGGCTTGTACAAATCTGTCGCAAGAATCCCTAAAGCCAAACTGGGGTTCCCAAGCCAGTTGGTTCGCAAGGGCTTACCTGCTGAGATGGTGATGCTTCTGAAGTTCTGTCTGACTTCCACAGTACTATGTTTGCTAACGGCGTGTCTAATCACCCCGCGGCAAAAAGTACTAACACTTTTGGAAAAATCTTCACAGTAGATAACACAGCGGATGCTGTGCTAATGAAACTGCGAGAGATCAAACTCACATCTCCCGGATCCGACTGTATATCTCCTCTAGTCTTTGTCCATGTGGCTGCACAACTGTCCCGCTAAGCATCGCGTTTAAACAGTCAAGTGCTGCGGGAACAGTACCCGAAAGCCGGAAATCGGCGAATAACACTCCCATCTTCAAAAGTCGACGGCGTAATCAGTCTTGCAACCAACGTCCTAATACCCTCCTATCATGTGTATCCAAAGTCCTTAAAGCGGTAGCCCATGATGCATTATTCCAGCATCTTTCAGCACAATCCTTCTGCTGCAGTGAGCGACAGGGCTTCCTACATGGCCACTCATGAACTAAAACATTGTTGCCGGTGTGCCATTGCCACTGACAGAGGAGAAAGGGACTATGCTATATGCCAAGGCCTCTAACCGAGTGGATCATTCAGAGTCATTCGACAAGCGACAAGTATACGCTCCACGGGAATGACCTGCAAGATCGTTCAAAAGGTAAAACGGTCATTCAGGCGCGAATCCTGGCTTTTAAAACACTTTCGGAAATTTTAAAATCGAAATTTCAGGCATAGTACGCACGGTACATCATTTTTAAATAAGCAACGTTAATGGAAAAATTGAAATACATCGAATAAGTCTCAAAAGTATTAGCTTTGTGACGAAAACATTTTCTACTATTTTGGTAAAAACAACCCGTTATTGGCGTTAGCTCATTTTTTCAAGTCTTATAAATGCAATCACTGCAATTTTCGAGATGAAATACGTCGTCTCGTGACCTGAGAGTGTTTCATTTTGCGGAGTTTTGAACATACGGTTGAAATGGATATATACGACCATACAATGTTGGCATTGCATTCCAACAAGAACAGTAACACATTTGATAGTAGAACATGTGCGACATTTCCAGCTTCCCTGTCTATACGATATTCATACCATTTCTCTTTGTTTCCAAGATTTCAGGTAGATACTGGTCGGTGGAACCTTGCCCTTAGAAATGATTAGAAATAACGCTATCATATGTTTGTCTCCATCTTCGGTGTATATGGAACGACATGAGAAAAAGAGTACCATGTTCCACTCTATCATCGAGAACCTTCAAAAGTGAATTCGATTCACTATACCGCTTTGTTTTCAACTGGATTGAGGTCGCGTGGCGTTCATGCGGAACAATATGCGGGAACAGATGAAATCAACCTACCTGCCGATCAACGGGAGGTATACCTCTCAGCCAGTCACACTATGATGTTTAGAACGCCAATTATCTATCGCGGTGCAGAGAAATGTGCCAATCAATATGATAACCAACGGAATCGAAGATGATGATTACCATGTACCGCAAACATTTCAAATACAAGTTTTTCATCACCTCCTCACGAAATCGTTCTCCAAATTGTTCAAGGTAGAGGTGGTTCGGAAGGAGCAGCCACTAGAGTGAACATGTATTACATACTCAGACGCTGAGCATAATTCAAGTCAATCGGATGAAGCAGCTACTGATGTGAATATATACTGCATCCTGAGACGTCATTCATATCTTAGGTGATTGAGGTTGAAGCATTCATTCACGTGGATGCATACTGAGACGTTATTCATAGCTCAAGTGGATCAAGTTGAAGCAGCTACTAATGTGAGCCTATACTGCATGCACAGACGTTCACCATCTTCATCATAGACAACAATACATTAGTGGTTCACACTGATGCTTAACTGCCACACATGGTTGTGTGTGAGCTGAGATACTGCCAGGGCGCTCAGACCCAGACAAGAGAAAGACTAGGGTTCTCTATCAAAGCTTTTGGCTAAAAGGTCTATAGCGTAAGGCGGCGGGTGGGTGGCAGTGTGCCAGAACTGATACCTTTGGAGAAAAATATACCAACCTTCTTTCAACCCTCAACCTGGAGGACCAGGAGACTGGTTTGTCAAACCCCTACCTATTGGCCTGCCTGGTATGAGTGACTCTGTTGTTGTTGAGTGCATTCCTTGGCTTCACCCGTTATTTTTGTATCGAGAATCATTGCAGTTCTCACATATGTTCAACAAACACGTGCTTATGATTTCCACCCAACTATAGAATTGCTAGTTTAATGTTAGTAGGTCTTTATCTATGTTCGTTTTTATATCTGTATATTCTCCGGCCTAGCCCTCTGATACAACCAAGAAAAGTTTCGACGTGTAACTATCCCTCTGGAACAGAAATTCATTGCCTGGAGGAACGGAACCATCAAAATCCGTGACTTTTTTCTTCCGTCTATCACGCATGGAACCCAATGAAATTGCGAAAAAATCAGTGTAGGTTGTTGTGCGATTATATTCCGTCGCCGTTTGTTCCCGTTGCAGTTGACCTAGTTGGCGATGTTTTCTGGACGTGTTCTTACGAGATTAACCAGGAAACTTCTGGAGGTAATTTTAATTTTACACACTAGTCAATGAGTGTATCCGATTCTGCTGTTGGCTTTGTTTTCTCTGTCTGAGTCACTATAGAGATATATCTCTATCTTGTATTTTCTGACACGAGCTTCTCGTGAGAGTTCATTAGAAGTTTGATGCGATTCAGAGACTGTGTATACTGCTAAAGACGGTTGAAAATGAATTACTTCTACATGCACACTTACTAAATCGCACTTTATGCATTGCAATATGGCAGTAGTGTCATGTCGCAGAGAATCATACGATAGGCAACTTCTGTCTGTTGACTGGCGTATGCGGCCATCATAGCATTGTTTTTGTTCAGTTCTAAATGTGTTTACACCGATGTGCTTACTAGCAATGAACGCATAACTGTGTTCGTACTAGAAGACGGTCATCGGGGTGCTGTAAAGTACAAGTTTGGGTTTGCCGTATGTTTCCCCGATCCGGTCGGCTGTGTCCGCTAAAGTTGACAAGGTTGCTAACGGGTTTGCGCTAAGGATGTTTTGCATATCCTTAGGAAAATGTTGGAGCCACATCTCCTTAAGAAGAGTCTCTTCTACCCGTGTCGTACCTGCCAACCGTTATATTAGACGAAGGAGCTGCGATGGTTTACGGTCACCGAGCTCAGTCGCACTCAAAAGCTGGAAAATACATTGGCGGTCTGACAAGCCAACGCGCTTAATTACGGCTAATTTGAGTTGCTCGTAAGGTTTCGTATAGTCCGGAACTCCAGAATGTCGTCCACCTCGTCAATAACATGAGATGGCAGTGCCGCAGCTACGTGGTGGAAACGGGTTAGCTCTGAACTAATTTGTCTTAGCGCTAATGTGGCTTCCAACTGAGCAAGCCGCGATTTAGGATTGTTCTCCCAAGCTAATGCAAATGATACGGCTAGTGCACTGGTCGAAGCGTCCGGCAAAACGTAGAGTTGAGCATCCATTATAGCAGAATGGATAATGAACCGAATCCAAAACGAGTACGTACGAAGTGTGTGAAAAGTGACTCATAGTTATACAAATGATATACCTGTGGAAAAAAATTCCAGAAGGCTGACCAATTAATAGTGAGCCGAAAGAAAAATTCCGGAAGAAAAGCGATACGGGCTCACCAATTTAGCGCACGACGCACTAAGTCATTTTCCCCGGGCACGAATTAGCCAGACGCGAAATACAAAAGGCCGTTGAGGGAAGAGGCCGACTATGTATTGCACGAAATATACAGATGGTCTCTTATTGCGCCAGAAATGGCACAGACACGTAAGTTAGCTAGAGAGACTCGAGATCAGCCGTCGACGAGCGATTAAACCGGAAGTGTGACACACGTGTGCGTTCGGATTCGTGCCGTAGTCACATGGCATGCAGACAAACAATCGGACAACATACATCATGCGAACTTTCTTAGTAGCCTAGGTACAATATGTAACTATGAGTTTTGGAACTATTTTACATATCATACCGCAGGCAGGCCGGTGAAATCTCCAGGTCACTTCACTGGACCCTCGTCCACTAATGCCTTTCCTGAAGAGCGATCAAAACGTAATTTCAACAGACAGTGAACTACAGAATGCAGTAGGGTTTGGAAACAAACTGCATATTTCCGGTAATGTTTGGAAATTAATAAGAAGTAGGTTTTAGCCTATTCTGGGAGAAACGGCAGCAACCAAAAGAGAAAAAGTGTTATATGGGCTACGGCCTACTCGACGGCACTCAAAAGCGCGCCAAGCGAGAAGTGCGTCGAACCTTCAAGTGTGTTAAACAACGCTCAAAAGGGTCCGGGCTAAACGGTCTTGAAGAATGGAATAAGAAAAGGGCAAGCATTCTCTGCGTGAAGTTAATTGCAGAACTGAAAAAGTGGCACTGAGTTTATATCGCGCCTCTTATAGCAGGCGTACAAGGAATAACGCGTACAGAACAAACAGACGGGGAGACGCGGTTGCAGCCGGGATCCTCAGAGAAGCCATACGATCGCTGGTCACTACAGTGCGTTATTCGAAGTAATGCATGTTCGACCATTAGTCCCGTCCTTTTATTGAGCTTGCGGATACTGAAAAGAGATCATGGCGTATTGTTAGTAAGTGCAACTACTTACGACCTCTGTTCGAATTTCATTCAAGCCTGCTTGACCCATATATAGTCCCTTCCGGACGTCAGCCACGTGTACAGGACTGCAACGTTCCTCTCTAGAAGTGTGGCTATTTTCCACAATAATTAAGCCAGAAAACCAATTAGTGGACTACGACGTATATTGCAAGTAGATCGGGAAAGCAAGCTGTAACCAAAGCACAACAAAAGCGAAGCGTGACAAACCAGTAGCTAGCGACCGGAAATTGTTGTTGTTAATTGTGACTTTGGACGGTCAAACAAACGAGAAAATGCAGACATGCAATCGAACAATGTCAGTAGTGTCAGCAGTCAAAATAGATAGCAAAATAGTTTGAGTACGTGGCAAACCAAGATTGTCTCCACACACTGGAGGAAGCAGACATTGTTTTGATCTTTTATTCAATTTCCCCACGCTTGGCACTACCGAATCATTCAATTGAAACGCACATTCACCGTTGTTCATGAGAAGCAAACGGATTTCGTGATCAGCCGTTGTAGATTTTCTATAGGAATATTCATAACAATCACATGACGTTCTTCACTTTTGTTTAAAGTCGACTTTTATCTCGGACAACAAGCCTGGAAGAACGATGTGTTGGAGAAATTCCAGCCCAGTCGTATATTTTCAGGTTTTTAGCATCGCTTTGTAACTGTGCTTACAATCGGCCATATGGTGGTCTGATGGAATCTTCATCCATATTGAGCAAACGAAGTGATGAGGCGTTGTTGAACAATATGATCTGAATCGCCATCTCCGACTGTCTTCCCTATGGATTCGACTATGCGACCCCGTGTACCGGGATCACCATATCAAACTCAAGATATTGAGCCTTTTCAGTTTTGGATTTAGGAAAATGAAAGAATGTTTTATTGCCTCGCTTAGAGAGGAGCATGCAATTCTCAGAGGAAATCGTTTCCATCCTGATATTTTCATCCCTCCAAACCAACATCCAGTTAGGATGGTAGCTGATACAAAAACCATTACCTAAACCGGTATGGCTAATATGCTGGACGTGCTCGTGACCGCTTGAAGTTTAGAAAACTGGCCTTTTGCACCACCATCTTGTGTTTCACTTATATCTGTTCATTCATCAACACCTTGTGAGTAACTCTGTTTTATCTCTAACCCGAGTCTAGTGATTCTCTTTGAAAGAGGCTGACTGGAAAGTCTATCTGAATGCGAAGACTGCGGTCAAATATGAGTGATGTTCAACTTGATATATATATATATATATATATATATATATATGCAACACAGTTAACTGCATAAAGTGATGTACGTGCTACTAAAACTAGGAGAAGGTTAAACGAGAGATGTGAAGAAAAGAGAAAACGATTCTTAATCGGAACACATAGATTTGCAACACTTCCCTCATTCAATTTTATCCTCTGCTGTGCCGGACAGCGTTCTCTACCAAAAGGATTCGTTGTCCTTTGAACGCTAGCAAGAGGGCTGGGGACACCATGTTTAAACAAACTTTTATGCTCCAAACCCAGGCCACACATTAGTCACCAAGCCACCATTGCCAGCCACTCGCACACTAAACGATTCGAAAAGTGGTGATTTAACATTCGTAAAGGATATTCAAATCGATGAAGTCTATAAAACCTCATTGCTGTGCCCAATGGTCGATCGATTTAGCCTGTTCCGAAGATACGCTGGCAAACGTCATTGTTGACATAGTGTTTTCACCACACATCACAAATGTTTCAAGGACGACAACCAACACAGTAGACATCCTTCGCGCGAATGAGCTGAGTTTCGTAGCCTTACCATGGAAGCGTTCGTGAAGTGTTATATATGGATTTTCATAAAAAGCTCATTTCGACGCCACAGGTGGCATAAATTGGCAATGTGACAGTGGTCACTGCCAGGTCGGTGGGTATTTTGTTTCTGTTTTAGGCTAAGAAGTACAATGGCTGAGAGCAACTTTGAAACGGTGAGAATCAAAACAATGTCTCAATGGCGAACACATTAATTACGTGGGTATTTTTTAAAATAGGGATTGCGTCAGTCAAACTCCAGTAATTCAGAACAGCTTTGCCGACCAGAGTTTCCAGTTCGAAACTGTCAGTTGTTTGACTAAGACTGGGCTCCTATCTATAGAAGGAGCAAGTTGAAGTCTCGTCTAAGCCGAGTACTTCTTCGTTTCAGTTGTTTTTTGAGGGCAGAGAAACGTCGACGGACCAGTGATCACAGTGGACGTCCGAAGACGTAGTTAGCGGCGCTTGGGATCAGTGACCTGAGCGTCGTTGTCTGTATTAATAACCAATTAGTCCTATCGTTTTCTGGAACCAACGATAGCAGTGAGAGAAAGAGAGGGGTAAGCGTCAATCTAAAAGTATGTCAAAATTTCCAGTTCTTGAGACAACACCCAAAAAAGTGCCTTCAAGTGCAAGTCTGCTGTGTATAGTGGTTAACACGACTGAAGGATGTGCACCTAGTCTATATAGGATCTTCTACAGTAGGCCTACTAGATGTGACATTCTAACCGAGCAAGTGGAAACCCATGGTTGCATCCAAAGTCCTTTAAGAAGCCAATACAAGTACCGTAATGCAACTATATAGTTGATCAGCGTTAACGAACTACATTGAAATTCCTTTAAGACTGTGAAGTTTATTCATTTTACATGGTCGATGTTACATGTTTGATACCGTTTGTTCCGATTGAACTGCAAACCTGGTGATAGATTTCAGAGGGTATTTTATATATTCTCATCAGTACAGCGTACAGGCTGTGCAGTTTTCATGGTTAATAGGGTGTTGACCGTCGGTAACTATTAGATGCAGTGTTGAGATCCGGTGAATGAAAGTACACTCATATAACCATCCTACCTTCGTGTTCTATGCATCAGGTCAACTAGTGCTTTAGTCGAATATCTGATACGATAACGAATCGTATGGCTAAGACTAGGCTGGCGTTTGCCATCTGTAGCGCCGGTATGATCTCACTCTCGTTGAAAGACCGATATGACACCGCCCCACGAACAACCCTATTGTACGACCGAAATCTGGTCTACTCTCACGAAGGATTCCACAGTGTCCATTTTCAACCATCGGCGTCTTCGAAGCATAAGCGACGTATGGTGGAAACGCCGTATCAGCATTGGTGACGTTCGTCAGCGCGTTTCTTAGACGAATTTACTGTCGACAATTGAGCATAATCATCTCATCTCGCATGCTTCGTTGGTTTGAACACATTTCGTGGATGCCAACTCAGTTGGCCACACCGTGCGTTTATGAATGGTGGGTTAGAATGGAGACAGCAATCTGGAGACCAGTGTATGATTTGGGTCCGGGGTATGAGGACATTGGAATCGAAGATTGCTTCAGCAGGGTATTTCTAGCTTTCTGGCTAGGGTCTGAAGTATATTAAACACCCTTGATTAATGTCTTCATCTGGTGTGGTGCAAAATGAAGTCTGGCACTCGTGTTGTGAATCCCTGTGTGCACTGGTTTAATGTCTTCCTTCTTCTACATTATTCCCCAACAGTTGCTTACACAACCTACAGTCATTCTAGTTTGTTATGGCACATTTGTCACTATATAACCTTACTTGTATCATATATATATATATATATGTATATATATATATCACAGGTTTGGTTTTGTCGTTCTTGTTACACAAGATGCTTGTCATAGTTCTGCTTACTAGGTAACCCACGCGCCTGAAGGTTGTCTAAACCTAGCAGAAGCGGTCTGAATGGTCGGCACCCAGGTTGACAATTTTTCGATTGTTAATCGGCGTTCATCAGTAAATCGTCAACGATTAGACTGCAAGGACGCTTTTATTTAGTTTAGTTTGATTTCTATTAAACCCATTGGATGCGAACGGTCGGAGGTAAAATCCCTCTCTCTGGCAGACCATCTCCAGCACAAATCGTTGACCATGAGCTTAATCTAAGTCATATAAGGTTGACTCATTCCGCCTGTAGAATGAACAGATTCGAATAATCCCCTGTGACTCTCGCGAAAGGGATAGTTCCGAAGAATGTTGCAAACAACGAAATCTAAGCAGTTGCTCCAAGTTACGCGGCAGTCTTGAATGAATTGCTGCCGTGTGGCCGATTTGTATTCATGACAGGTGCACAAAGTGGTTTCCGTGTAACGCAGTGTTCCCTGTGCGAAAGTGGGGGTACTCGTAATATAGGGACTGTAAGCCGCACATACTGGAAACAATCTTCCACCGTCATCAGTGTATTGCTCTAAAGTGTCAAATATATCACCCAGCCGTCTTTCTTATGGAGAAAGAAAGTCAAGTTAAGTATCCAAATCGCCTATTAGCGCGATGATATGTGGATGTCTGGTCTGCTTTGGATGGCCTATAAAGGCGTTCTTGTGGCACTTTAACAACCATCTGTTGTGTTGCACGCCAGTATAATGAATACGTAGCTTTTTATCGTTTTTATACGTTCTTCAATCGACGCACAAGTTACTGTTCATTGGGATCCGACTGGGACAGCTTTGTTCTGGTTTGAAGCTCAACACGGTCCTCATTCAGATCTGATCCCAGGTGTCGGCATCGTCAAAGACCTTTTCGGAAGAGTTGCTTGACTGGATAAGTATCTGCAAGTGGACTCAAGTGAATAACGGTGCCGTACTCGTAGGTTCGCACCTCAGTGACGTAGCACACCAAACGCCAAACTCGATGAAATTCTAGCCAGGCTACCTGTTGATCTGCTTTTCGGAGAGTGTGGAGAATAACAACACAAAAGTCCAGTTTTTTGGCATTAAAGAACAACCATTACCCCGAAGAACAGAAATGACGGGAAAACATGGGCACTATTGAACGGTTGAATAATCTCATTGATATGGGAACGATAATTGCTTTTTCCCTCAGCTGTCTGTGCTGCTGAAAGGAAGCTGGTTTGAAGTATGACTGAGCCTGCAATTCAGGTGTATGACCCTTAAACAGCAATATACTGCGTTCTCATATAAATTGGACATCACCCACAATTGATCGCAGCTGTCGCATTGCTAGAGACTTTCCAGTCGGCCCCTTTCGAAAACAAGCACTGGACTCGAGTTTCGTTGTTATCAGGACTCGTCAGTAGTGCATATCTTTGCCATCGCCAGGACTAAAACTCCGGTCACGCTTTCACTAGGCAATCATGTTGACCACTGGTCTTTTGACCTCACATTAGGCACAACTGAATCATTATATGTGAACTCTCAGCTACATTCTCTTGTGTGTAATGCTCTGTGGGATCCTACCCGGTGCCAATGACTCAATATTTTATCATACCCGACAGTACTGGGCTTGCGTAGCCTGAGAACGCAGCGACTAAGACGCGACCGTCTGTTTCGGATCACTTCTGTATGCTGCGGGTGTATTGCTACCTGTGATGATGATGATGATGATGATGATGATGATTCAAAACTACATCAAGCTTTTACTTGATGGTTCTTCGATCTGTTAGACAATGGACCGGTGGCCACGGTCAGCCGTTAGACCATCGGAATGTTCTTTTTTGAACTTCTCCAAAACCCCTTTATTTTGAAGACAGTGGTACCGCACGGGTATAAATGGTTCTGATATTTGTTCACAGGATTGTACTTCGGTACCTGAGCAAATTCGTTCAGTCATCAGTGCAATCTACAGCCAGTTCACTTGCAGTTGCAGCGACGCTTACATAGGCAGAACAGATCGACAACTATCACAAAGAGTCGCCGAACACATTCCGAAATGGTTGAAATAACACATGACGCACCAGCATCAACCTGTTGCACTGACGGCTCGAAACCCAACGTCATCGATTGCTAAACACCTCATGACAACAGGTCACCAAGTTGACCCATTAAACTCATGCAAGACACTGTTGCGCAATCGAAATCCGAAGTTATTGGCTTTTTGTGAAGCGATGCTCATCCGGACTTACCAGCCGAGGTTGTGTGCACAAAAGTGGTTGAGGCAACCTATCGGGTTGCCATGGTCGTGATTACATAAAATTTGGTGTGCTTGTGTGCGTGTCTAATCTTTGTCTGTCCTTATCTGTACGATGCATATAACTTGCATGTTTTATGTTTGCGACTGATGAGAGTAAATGAAATGTTAACATATCGCAATATGTGTTCTTTCTGCTTTAATGAATCTTAGATGTCCAGAATGTTCTTGCTACAGTTTATATAGTGGGTTTCATGGTCAGACCATCCTAGAGGAAACGTTTGTTGCAACTTAAGATGTCTGGAAGAATAGCCATCCTCCTGCCTGAATGCATCCAATGCTTTGTTTTATTTGTCTTGATGAAACGTCAAACTAACGGGCAGCTGCAGTTTCCTTTCAAAAATATACTGTCGCATACCGTCATGTTCAGTATTGCCACGCTGCACATCTCGAAGTGAATGTTATATCGTGGCAACTTTTCTTTTCGTTTTCAGGACTCGGTCCACAAACGGTGTTTTGCTCTTCGTACACCTATCAATACTGGTATTTTATTTGTTCCAGAAAAGGAAGCCTGGGTGGTCGAAAGGCTGGGAAAATTTTATAAAGCTCTTTCCCCTGTAAGTTATTATCCACTGAGTGACCGAAAACTTAATTTCAAATTACTCAAGGGATTGAATTTCTGTATTCCCTTTGTTGATCGCATCGCATATGTGCAATCTTTAAAAGAAGTTGCAATCGAAATACCCGATCAGTCTGCGATCACATCAGGTACTACGGTAGTTTTTTTTCAAACAAAAGTATTGGTGTGTTTTTTCAGGCCACGAACTGATATTAGATCTGAACTGATTTAATGTTTATATTGGTCTACAACTGATTTTTCGTTATATGCTGTTAACGGCAAATTGTATGTTTGGGAATAAATTAAGAAGTCGGTGTTGTCCTTACAGTAGTTTGATTTCAGCTTGATACTTCATCCAAATGAATACAATCACCAATCTTATGACATTTCAGTCTGGTAAGAAGTGGGTCGCCACAGGAATCTGTTCAAGCATCCATTAGTCTTATCTGACTAATTTGAAATTGGATGATAAATGTTCTGTGTTCCTTTGCTTAATTCGTCGTTTTTCATAAAATGCATGTTGTTATGTCAGGTCGTATTAACCTACTGGTCAAAGGTGTAATACAAAACTCACGCGTAGTCTAATTGTCATACTCTCAGACCGAAACTGATTTCTTGTTTAAAAAAGTGATTCGTCTTCTATAAATTTCCCCCTCGTCATTGACTACGAGTTAGTGCTCGTTGCTGGTCCAGCAGTACTATTGGTAACGGGGTTGGGGGTGTTAGGTGATAATGCGAACTGCATGTAAACATCCGACTCATCTATACCCCAGTATTTGTGCGGTCCGCGAAGATGTTTAGTTTTTCGATAACACGACGAAATAATGTGTAACAAACTCTACTTTAATATTAACTGATTTAAACTTGATTTTTGGAGTTGTATTTCCGTTGTGTTTGGTCTGTAAAGTTGTGCAGAATATCAGTGTGTTATCTACTGATCAGATTGTGACATTGCCCGATATAGTTGGCACACAGAATGTTACCATTCGGTATTATTTCTGTTTGTTATGCTGGCGTATTAAAAAAATACCCGATGTTGTTTTATGCATCCCTTGTAAACTGTGCATTCTCAACTGGACAATGAATAACATTGAAATCAGCTTTGTGGACAGCAGAGTTATACGTTGTTTAACCATCTGTTACATGTTTGTAATAAGCCAGTTAAAGTGAGTTCACGTTCAGGCGTTCCGGAATACGCGCCGGCGAACTTCCACATTACTCACACGATCAGTCCGTTTATTGTGGGCTAGTTGGCGGAGACACTGTTGGTCAAACAGCAAGTATTGTCATAGCAGGAACGCGTATTCCTGACCTATACTACCACTTTGGCGATGTGGTCGGGCTTGTATACTGTTTTGATCCGGCGGGCTATGCTGACTAGGACTCCGGCCCATCCAGATGCAACCTTGTCAGACAGGCCAAAGGGAAGCAGTCAGACGAAAAGCAGTTACACTCATGGGATTGTATATCGCATTGCTGACCGCGCAGGAGTGCTTAGGTAGTGAGGCACGATCCTATGGG
>LUCH01006313.1:0-14384 GCA_013368495.1 Paragonimus heterotremus
TGCACAGACTTAGATGGTCAAGTAATGTAGTACGGATACAAGGTAGTCGTCTGTCATATTGAGCACTCTTTGCGGACACTGTGACTGACTGGCGTACAATGCGAGACTGGAAGATGGTGACTTGTAGAGGGTTGAAATCGTACATCAAGGGTTTGCCCCCAGTTTGTTCCCCTTGCGACTCACAGAATCGGTGGCTATAGGCCTTAGATGAGATGGCGTCTGATCGGACTGAGTGGCTAATTGTTATCATTGTTTAGCCGAGTTGTCTGTGTAGTAAATGCACGTAACGACGCAGGACGACAAAAGCCTTAAAGGGGCTTTCTCGATGAGTACGTTTCTATATAACTAGAGACCCGGTTGTTTGATTTTTAGGTGCAGACATTTTGATTATAAACGTGGTTCTTTTAAGTAGTCAGGTCCCCCTTTTTTCCTGGTCAGGGCTTGATTTTTTTCTCCGTAGTCATGTGACAGTCAAACATCAGTACGGATCACTTATGTATTGGTGTGTTTGACCATGATAATGTTTGAATGATACGCTCTGTACAATTGAATCGTAAGTTATAGTAATCCTCACAAACCATCCTTGTGTGTCGAACAGTTGAAGTGCACATGTAATCAGCCGTACCGTATCTGGTTCTCCTCCACGTGTAGTCAGTCATTCCTAAGGGTGTTTGAATTTGCTAGCATTTGATATGAAAATGAGCCACCAAATTTGAGATGAGGGGTTGTATTTTAAAGAAAAATAAGTAAGCTTCTGATCGTTGCATTGGATGCTCATGCGAGTGTCAAGGGGTCATCCGTTTCTGAAATAATTTGGTAGACTGTTGTAGTGTACGAGCGTCTAACACGGATCTGAGCCACGTAAGACGGTACATATCACTTTGGTGCATCCGACCTGCTTTCGACCAAACATCCTTCTGTGATTTCACAACTGTGCGTTTTTTTACATTTCTTATTAGCTTGACTCAGTGCAACCGGAATCGCGATAACAGTGAAGCGGTCATCTGTTTAGCTAATCTGGAGGCCCCAGAAAGGTCCACCGGATGTGTAAAACTCAGCTTTATTTGTCACACATAGAACTAGTTAATGTTGGCTGTGTTATGGTTTCGAACCGACCCTGGTACGTTTTTCAGACTGACGTAACGGTTTACTGTGAACGTCCTATTTATGATTAGCGGAGGGCTGTGCATTTTTTGCTAACTTCGACTCAGTGATGCTGCGAGTGCACTGCTCAGAGGCTGTGTATGGATGGTATCGAGCCGGAACCGATGTGGTGCATGGGAGAGTGGACAACTTGTTCTTATCATCTTTCAGTCGTGCTCTTCTGGTTTGCGCCAGTGCGCGTGGCCGAATCAACACTCTTCTGGGTAGTTCATCATCTCCATAGACGGCAATGCATCAGTAGTTCACACTGATACTCAGCTGCCGTCTCATATCAGAGTCGATTGTAATTACGAAGCCTAATCGCGGAGGTGGGAATTTATGGACGGTCAATGCTTCTGGATATGACAATGTATCGCAGCCAATGGCGAGCCGGTATCAATAAAAATGTCAACTGGGTCTCCAATTTTCGTATGTTTGTCTTCATACAAGCATCAATCCTATCCCGTGGACCTGTTGAGATGAACGGCAGCTCGAGCCTTGTTATCCGCGGGTACGCCACAAATCTGAAAGTGTATGCACATGGTAATGAAAATAGGTTGAGTACTGTGAATTACATAAAACGTTTGAGTATGACTGACTTGTCCGAGGCGATTTAAACAACTTAATACATCGGATTAACTAGAGATGATTGAGTTGCCACGACATTCCATGTTAATCTTGTGGAGACTGATAGAAATCTCTGACACATTTGTTTAGTTTTGACAATAACCAGCTTATGCGTGGCTTCAACTCGATGTATTGCTATATTTGAGGTAATTTTTTAGGCGTACCTTATTTGCGTATCATCATGGGGCGGTCGCGGCTACGTCACCGACCTGAGGCCACTCCTGTGCTTGTTACTGCGAGCAGTTTGCTGAAGCTTGCTAACTGTATAGCGTAGTTACTGAACGAGTTTACTTAAAAAACGATGTTTACAATTAAACATTCAACAACAGTGTGCTTAAAAGCTACAAACGAACAGCTACTTTATACTGGATCGGCCAAAGTAATAGAACTAACGGTAGGGCGAGGTACCACAGTCGTGTGGGTTAGGATACTACCAAGGCATCTAGAATTCAACGACACTGAGGATCATCAACTGAGGCCTTTGACCGAAAAACATGCACCGCAAGGTAGCGGGCGAGCAACAGGTAACCACAACTAACACCGTTTTCCAGGAGTAAGCGATCCGCTTTCCTTATGTCTCAACCTTAGAGGACCAGGGAGTTATAGCTTGTCATACATCCGCCTATTGACCTGTCTGGCAGTTGGCTGTCGGTATAGTCTCCGCTTACCTATTGTGGCTTGTAGGATATGTTTTAATTTGTGGACATGATCTTCGATAACCATGCGGTAGACTTCTGTTGATGTGCAGTTTTCGTTCACCAGTGTTACAACGAATGTTGTAGACAACATTTATGACCACATACATTTTGAGAGTTCACAACTAAGATTTTTTGCGGACGAGCTATCTGAATTATTTCATCTGTGCACGTCTACTGTATTTTTGGTTGATGGAATTACAGAGACAGAGTTGCATTGGGTAGCCCATTAGGACTCGTACCAGCTGACGTCTTCGTCTGCTATCTTGAGGCTAAAACATTAATTTAACAGACGGTTCGATGTTTTCATCGTCTTCAGCTCAGAAGCCCAAATGAATCGACCGCATGGACAGGCGAGCTTCTTGTATGGGAACAAATTCACGACTGAAACTAAAAATGATGTAATCTCGTCCCTTGAAGTTACGTTGCATACGGTCAGCTCTCTGTTTAGTAGTATACACCACAAGAAAACTAGGTAATCCCACTTTTAAGATTTTGCCTGTCTTTTGGAAGCGTAGCTTCTTGCGTACTCAATCTTATCAGGACACGTAAGATTGTCATAGCCGACACGCTATAGAATGGAGATAAGCCACTTCGTAGTGCATTGGTAGACAACGGTCACCCACCTCGATTCATCGAGTCGCTTAGCCTGAGACATGTTATGATGACTGTTCCACTGAGAAATGTCTGCCTTCATTTGCCATTTGAGTATATTCCTGTTTTCAACAAACGAGGATTTGCAACCACGGCGAGACGGACCTACAACTCTTCGAAGACCCGGCCCATTGAGGAAACCACGAAACTACCGACCTTAACGAGGAAGGACCAGGTCGTCTTGATCAGCATACCAAATGTAACACTATTCTACTTGCACTTGCGGATGCATTCACGGTGGCCTTACATCGAAGTAAATGTGGGCACGTATCAACTGATGCGTTCCGAAGTGGTTGCGCATCTTCAGAACTGACATCCCTCGGATGGCCATTACAGAGTACTTCCGCAAGCCCGGCCATAGAGCATGAGGTCAATGCTTTGCACTGGAAAACGACGCGAGATCTGGGGTTGGTGTCACTCATCGAAAAAATTAAACAATGTATAAGAAAATGTTTTATCCATTTCTTCCCTATAGTGCCGTCCCCAAAAGATCTCATTGTTCTTTAATGTTCTCACTCGTCCATTGTATGCATATCTAAATCTGCTTCCTATTGCGTTCAAAAATACTTGTAAACAATTTGTCTACACCTTCCGATCGTCTGACCTCATCACACGCCTCCTACTCTGCTTTATATTGCAACAACTGAGTCTGACTTTGCGTCATGATCCCTCTGAGATTGCTTAACAAGCTCACTATTGCCACATCCGCTCTCTGTAAATTAATTTCGCTGCAGGAGCAGACGAGATAGAAACTAAACTTCCATGCGCAAGACATCTTACGGTGTAGTGCCAGCCTTTAAATTCTAATCAGAAACATAATCGTTCCGTCGTCAAAGGTATGAGAAACAGATGAAACAAGGTTTATCGAGCCCTAGCTTTCTGACGTTTTAGCCGCCGATTCGTCCTACGTTATGTCGTTTCGTTTGCCCATCGGGAGGGGGGACATCTATTTGTTTGATTACAAGTGAAAGCCGTACCTTGGGCCCTACTCTGGAAGTCAATAACGCTTTGTGGAGCTAAACGTTTATCTCCACATAGTGGTTTGCCAGCTTGGTTGCGACCAAGTTCGGCACGGATGAAGTGACACTCGCAGAATATGCCTCAAACACACAGTGGCCGTTCATAAAATGCTCGCGGGTCGTGCACTTACAGATGTCGCACATGTGTATAACGGTTCGGCCGTCAGAGCAGTCACGTTCCCAGAATAAGTAGAATTATCTGAAGTAAATGTGGTACTCGCAACCTATACTACTATCTTGGCGAGGTGGTCGGGGTTGCGTACTGTTTTGATACGGCGGGCTATGCTGACTAGGACTCCGGTCCTTTCAGGTTAAACCTTGTCAAAGGGGCCAAATGGGAGCAGTCAGACGAAAAGCAGTTACACTCATAGGATTGTATATCGCACTACTGACCGCGTAGGCACGATCCTATGAGCATACAGCAGAACTATTTTTATAGTTGCGGCACTGCTGTCTTCCGTAACAAGAATAAAGAGGTTAGAAAAGGTACCCTCAAACAAAGAGCACTCCGATCGTTTACCGGTTGACCGTGACCGCCGGTGTATTATCCAATACGGTCGAAAAACATATAGTAGCTCTCAAAAGCCTGATATAACTTCGAGTGCATCCACTGCGCGCAGCAGTGCTCAGAATGAGACATCAATATCTTATTCATTGCGCCCTCGGGCTAGGCAAGCCCTCACTGCCAAGTGAGTCAGACTATTGAGTCATTGGCTCCGGGTGGGGTCCCTCAAGAAAACCCCATATCCTGTTGTCTCGCAGGTCAGACTTCTGAGTCAGAGACTCGGGATGAGGTCCCTCAAATCAACCCCCTTCCGCGGTATAAACGACCGGGAAGTATCAGAAGTTATCGATCTCTCGACAGTGACATTGCTAATCGATCTCAACTTTCTCCTACTGTTTTACTCCCTATTCCTTCTGCTTTCCATATGCCTTTGGGCGGTAATTGTTTTCTGAGGCCAAGACACTGGCTCCTTCAATGTCCGCATTCTCCGCAAGTCGGTCAGCAAGCTGCTCTGGCAAATACTCTCTCAAGTCTGGGTATTGATGTGTGCTGCGTGTCGGAGACGCGAGTCTACGATTCTAGCATGGTTATTCATTTCAGCTCACCTTTAGATAACTGTCCATTCAAGCGCTTGTCTCAAGGTTTCTGGCGACGCTGAAGCTGAATCTCGCGATCAAGTCGGAATGGGGATCGTACTGAGTTCCAGAGCAGAGCAATGCTTGCTCGATTAGATCTCAGTGAACAATCGCTTGTGCGCTGTCAGGCTCAATACATTGGTAAAAGTCTGTCGACGAAAATCAGAAATGCGTTGTGTGTTCATTATATCGGCGTACGCTCCAACGGACAGCTGTTCGGATACTACCAAGGATGCGTTCCATGACGCCCTCATTGACCTTTTGAGACCGACCAAACACTCAGACATCGTCTTGCTAGCGGGCGATTTTAGTGCTCAGCTTGGTCGTCTTTCTTCGGCTAGGAGGTATGTTTGGTATCCGAGCACAACGCACTGACAATGACGAAAGACGACTGCAGCTGTGCGCATCCCACGGTCTGCATATTTCGACCACCGCATTTCAACACAGGAAAAAGCACTGCGTTACTTGGAGACCTCCGTGTGCTTCCCAACCGTGGACACAGTTGGATCATATAGCAGTCAGTTACAGGTGGCGCCACTCTATTAAGGACTGTCGTGTCTTTTGGAGCAGCCACCTGGACTCGGACCATGCTGTTGTGCGTGCCCGTTTTGTTTTATCATTTGCCCAGAGGACCTACGCTCGTAAATGCAAGGTACTCAACTGGCATTCGAGCGATGAGGATGTAAAGAACGCTTACCAAAAGGCGTTGGTGAAGGATTTATCCAGTTCGAGACAGATGAAGGATCCCAATGAACACTGGGAACAAATCGCGGAAGCTATGAAAGCATGCTGTGAACAGGCATGTTCCGAAGGAGCTGTTCAGTTGCGACAGAACTGTCAACGCTTGACGCAAGTTTACAGGCAACAGTTTTCTGGGTAAAGTGAATCAGGCAACTGTTCGGCATTAAAAGTCCCTGCAGGAGGTCCACCTTAGCTTGCAAAGTTTTGATGGTACAGATGATTAACAATCTTTCAGACGGACAGTTTACAATTTCGCATCGGCCTCGGTATAACGAAATTGCCAGATCTAATAGGTTGACCGTTTCAAGTCCGCTACTTGTTTACTCTCAGTCGGATTAAATTATTCACTTGTTTGACCGTTGTGCTCTAACTCTAGCTCTGGTGAATTTAATGTTGTGGCCCGACCGAAGTGCAAGTGGAATGCTGTTCAAGCAGAAATGTGTACTGAAGGGGAGCACATGCACGGTGTTTGTGGCGTAAATTTGTCAATGGCGGCACTCAATTGATCAGCTTACTCATGAGTACACGCAGTAAACAGATAGGACTGGGTACTTCCGAATGGATTAAGGGCGAAAACAAGTGGTTTTCTTGATTGACATCGGGTCGTTTGGTAATGATCGGTTGACCCTTCGGGTGTATTGAACAATAAACCGGTGGCTACGGTCAACCATCAGGTGACCAGAGTACTTTGTTTAAGAGCACATTTCCTAATTCACTCCCATCTCATTTGGATAACAGCGTCGTATAACAACGGCTACTCCGAGCTCCCCAGTGAGCCGTGCCGCACTACCCAAACACAGTCAGTAACACGACGAACATACCTCAGGAGCTCAACTGCTTTTCGTCTGGCTGCTCCCTTTTGACCTATTAAGCATGGCAACGCCTTTAAAGACGTGGTCAAAATAGCTCCCCGGATCAGCGCCGCATGCGAGTCCAACCACATGAAGGTGGTAGAAGACATAAGGTGTATAAAAAGCAGCAAGTTGCCCCCACAATTCACGTTACTGTTCCGGTGTACTATCCAAGATCGAGCAGAGAACCGGTTTAATTATTCCGTGGACTGTGCACCAAGCTGGAGTATTTGTTTAGAGTCCAGCCAGGTGACGGTTTCCACCGTGTTCTGATTAACTTCCAAAACGTCGTCGGCCACTCGACCAGCCCGAGAAGTAACACACCATTGGCCCTTGGGTTTATAGGCAGACCATCAATGTAAACATACATGTACCACCAATTGTTCATCGAACACAGCGGGGTTTGGAAACAAACCGTATATTTCCAGCAATGTTTGGAAATATGATAAGTGGTTAGTTCTAGACTAGTCTGGGACCAACGGCAACAACCAAGAGGAAAAAGAAGAGAAGCGCGAGACGGGCAACAGCCCACTCGGCGGCGCTCAGAAGCGCGTCAAGCGAAAAGTGTGTGGAACCTTCGAGTGCGTTAAACAACGCTCGAAAAAAGGTTAGGATTAAACGACCTTGGAGAATGGAATAATAAATGAGTCGTTAGGAAAAGGAAAAACATTCACTGTGTGCAATTAGTTGCACGACTGAAGAAAATGGTACTGAGTTCATATCAGGCCTCCTATTGCAGGCGTACACAGTCATGCGCACAGAACAAAAATGCGAGAAAAACACGGTTTCAGCCGGTCACTACAACGTGAACACGTCAGGTGATAAACATGCACAGGCCACCCTGTAAAAAGCCCCACATTTAATGTAAACAAGACGGCGTTCCCTAGGTGTAATACCTAAGCAACATTGGTTAACTATCCAGTCAAGACGGGATGATAGAGCTACCAACGGTGCTAGCGACAAGGTCGCGGACTATTAGCGCAGCTCGAAAAACACAAAACCACCCACTTAAAAATTAACAGCATGCATGTACAACGCCAGCAGGCAAGCCGGTGAATAGTTTCCAGGTCTGTTCACGTAGACTCACATGTCGCTCCCTCTTAACAACCACAGAATGATATAGCCCGGACTAAACTGTAGGCGTAAGTCCGCCAGTGAGAGCCCCAGAAACATTGAAGTATCCCGCGGTGTTGTCATTAGGGGTGTCAGTGATTCTTTTAACAGCAGCCCAGAATATGACAAGGGTCAGCAGACAGTCTTGTCGACCGCATTTGAACTTAATGACGTCCGAATGTAACGTACTCTTCGCATTCTGCACCCTAAGCCCGAGACAGACGAAACTCCTCTGCGACTTCCCAAAATCAGTCAGAATTTCACCCTTCCTCACTCTGAGACGTTAACTACCGTTCTTTCCGCAGCAGCTGGTGCATCTACATTATTGACAGCCACTAAAAGGAATAAGCCTGCAAATCAACTACGCCGTCGCACTCCCCAACTTGTTCTGAAGTCGGCATATTACGGGTTGCCCGGATCGGACTAAAAGTAAGTCGCCATAAAGGATCGATGTGCCTCATTAATTCACGAGGACCGTCTTCACTACCAACAACGTCTTACCGACCGTTTTGTCGGTGACTCGCATGGAATTTCCCGACTCGTATCAGCAAGGCAACGGTAGCCTCAACTCTTAAATCCTATTAGCATTGTTATCCGAAAGCTGGAAACTCGCATCATATCTGACTTCAAGGACGACAGGCTTAATGTCTCCAGTGATCACCGACCAATCACCCCACCGTGAAGCACACCCAATATTTCAGAGGCGCTCGTATCATCATTATCATCATAGACAGCTCGTATAGGACTCGCTCTATGGTTATCTCACCTTTCAGAACTTCTCCAATGTACAGGACGGCTTCCGGAAGAGTCCTTCATGTACCACGAAGTTTCCGATAGTCACTGAACAGTGGATAAAAGCAGCTGTTCAAGATAATTGCATCGATATCGTATACCTCGACTTTCCCAAAATATTTGACCGCATGAATCATTCCGTTCTGATCGGTAAGCCCCATCATTATGAAGTACAAGACAACTTTTTTAATGGTTAAGTTCGTGCTTTGTGAATCGTCCATATAGCATGGGCGAGGATGCTGCATTTTTCACCCGCGTGAGGTGTTCCAACATTCATCTCATGGCCCGCTTCTATTTACCAATAACCCTCCCTGTTATTACTGTTTTCTGGTGACGTTAAAATTCGCCGTACCGTTAGCACAAGCGACGACTCTCGTCCTACAGAACGATCTCGGGATTCCGTCTATTAGGTCTCAAATGAAACACCTTGAATTTAACGCCGGTAAACAAGAGGTTATCCAAACCCACAGCCCCCTGAATACCGCATACTACCTCAGTTGTTACCCGCTTCAGACCGTCCTAGGAACCCTTGTTTCGTACATAGTCTGAACGTTACGGCGAATTGAAAAAAGGTTAGTAACACCTTGGCGCTGTTCAAAATTTCTTTTTAAACCAGCCCGATTTTCGTTGTCTTCAACTTCCTCACAACAGTTTCGTTCGACCGCACTTTGAGAATGGAACTGGGATCTGGCCACTCTATCTTCCAGAGGACAGGATTCTCTTGGAGACTATGAAACGTCGTGCTGCTAAGGCAGTAGGGGCCCGAAAACTAAGTGGACATCATTAAGCATGTATCGTAGATTACCTGGTGCTAACAAGTTTGATAACGAAGTCTGCTAGTCATCCGTGTCAACTGGGGGAAACAGCACCACACTGAGTCAACTCCTTGAAATGAAGGCCAAGCATAACATATTGGGATGCGAACAGCTCTTTCCCGTTGCGTTTGCAAATCTTGGAATGCTCGCTCCGACCATGTTGTTCCGGCTCATTCTTTATCAATTTTCAGGACTTGTTGCGATCAGCATGTATTATCTTAGTTTGAACATTGCACATTCTCCCTTACTTCAACATGTCAATGAGGAACCTGAGATTCTACGCACCGAAATACAGAAGTCTCACAAGCTTCAGCCTCGAACTCTGCTCACAAATCTACTTCTACAGACCAAGCAAAAACTGCCAACAGACGGTTTTAGGTATTTTAATGTTTTTAGTTTTGCGGACTGAACCTACTCTCCAGTTCTAAGCAAATGCGAGTGGAAATGGCGCAAACCTGATCATCACAATCAGACTCCAAAATCGATTCACAACAAATAGGACCAAAAGCCACAAAAACCAGACATGAAAAACAAATCACTCAAAGCTGTGGGATAGGACAGTTATCAATTTACTATCCAAAATAACTAGAGATACTTATAAACCCAGTTTCTAGTGTTGAACAAGACAACAAGGCGCATTAATGACCACATTTATTCTCAGTTCAAAATTATTTTTTTGTCACATGTGCAGCAGCTCTCCGTTCTTTTCGTTTTTGTTCCTTAACAAGTTGGTTTAAAACCTTCTGCTCCTCCATCATGAACGCCCGGATGACCCTGATACAGAAATCAATCAAACAGAAAACGGGTACCTGTTCCGAACACATTTGTGACATCTGGTACCGCCGTATGCCCGATTAACAGTCTTCAGCCGTTTACTCATGGAGCTTCTTTGTCTAGGTCTTGAAGGCTTTATACCTGGCAACTTAGCCTTGCAGTCACCACATTTGGGGACCTTGCCGCGTTTCTTTAAGTAAATATACACAACGCGACCACCAGGTGTTTTGACTCTAAAATGAAGCAGTTCATACACGCAATTGAGTTTCATTGAATGAAGAAATCTACTGATAGGAAAACAGGAACTATATAGGCAGACATAGCTGAGCGACTCATGAAGGCATTGTTTGACTGCAAAATATCCAAAAAATAATTGAAATATTACTAGTGACGAATAGTAACAACGGACATTTGGTAACACTTATGACCGAATCGAGCCATCATTTGCACGTGAAATTAACGATATGTGTTCCAATGATTACCATGTTTAGATAACATGGTCAGTACAGAACAATCAATTTACCCCTGTCATGCCTCCGGAGTCCGGCTGTTGGCTATCAGGGGGAAACGCGGCACAAACGGTAAGACTAGAAATACATATGTTGGAGAGAAAACTTCAACAGATGAAGTGATCAGAAGTATGAAAAATTGAGATGCTTTGGAAGATAATTGTGCGACTACTGAAAGAGATAACAGTATTCTTTTGTAAATTCGCTCAGTCCGAACAACTAATGGAGGGCAATCAAGGTTGACGTTGGTTTCGGTTAGAAAAGTTACGCAATGCAACTCAACGATGCAAACTGTAGGTATTACTGCACAGAAAACTGGCGAGGTTTCAACATTATGGGTAGTCTATATGAATATATAGTGTAGGTATCACAATACATGAAGTGGTACGCGCAATGTTCCTCCGTAAACTTGCTCGATTCGAGCAATGGGTAGGAGGTAATGTGGGCTGGCATTGACAAAATCGTGCAATGTACTACGGATAGTTCAAATACAGTGTAGAAAGTGGTGCGCGCCACGTCCTCCAACGGGTAATAACAGTGCACCGTTATTTCAGTTAGAAAGGCAAAACATGACTTGCTACGACAAAATAAAACGAAATAGAAAAGCAACTATAATACGAAAGTCAGGGCGGAACTGTCCACGGAATTGAAAATTAGAAGCGTTCGCATATAAACGGCGATTAACCTTTATTAATAACAGACAAAATATATTGAATCCATCAAGGAAACGTTCAGCTCAGACATGAAAACGTAAAACAGCGGTAACCGTCGTCAACCAGAAAGTAATCCACAAAAACGGCTACACCTTTTAGTGCATTCACATCTTTCAGGAAAACAAATGAGTTAATCCTGGATTTGACTGGAATGAACTACCACTGAGCTACGTTTTTGACAGTAGGTTACGTTAACAATGATGGAAATTGACTGGGTTCAGAAACGCTGTTAACTGTTATTGCCATGTCAAACTGGGTTTTTAACATGCTACGTGCCAGCTTGAGGTAAGCTGAATACTATGCGGCACTTACTAACTTATTTAAGCAGCCGTGTCTCCAATATTGCTTGATTGCTTTGGCTGCTAGACATGCAGAAATGGGACGAAGGCAGATTGGCAATGGGCATGCGTTAGTTGAAGTATCACAGCCCGACGACAACCACCGAAAGGTTACATCAAAAACGTCACCCATGTGAAAGAGAGCGAAATGTTAAAGTTCCTAGTAAGATAGTAAGCAGCTTAAAGATAGACGAGCATGACAGCCACGGATAAGACAAGCTTTAGGGTGTGCGATTAAACCAACGTTAGTGTTTCTAATCTTATTTCCGATGATTATAAATAGAATCTACATAAATCACACGATCGGACGCTCAACACGTCTAAGCAGGAGCGGTGTATATATTGCTTAGAACGGCAGAAAATGAATATTTAGTTCACATGTTGCACTTGATTAAAAGCACGTCGGCAGCAGTAATATGCTTCATTGGAGAGATTACTTCGCGGTTTCCAACAAACAGACATGAATTGAATAATGCGTAAGTTGAACAATATGGATAAACTCCTCGACTGTTAGAATCCAAACAGTCCATTCGGACAAGGGAGTCACAAGCAATGTGCAATTTATTTAATCTTCACACTCGGTTAGTGAAACTACATTCAACCAATGAGGATACGAAACAGTAGAGAAATACATTATATCTAAACATATTCACGATGCTCATGCGCACAGTCCACAAACGATGGTATAATCTTGAACTCAACAGATGCGATCGGAGATCCTTAGAGAAGCTACACGACCGCTGGTTACTACAGTGCAGACTCGCACAAACGCAATATCCAAAAACATCCTCAGATCCCTAAACCAGTAAGTTTTCAACGTGACAGGGTACGCTGTACAATTACATCAACAATTACGGCGATTATTAAATGGCTTCGTAGTTAGAGGTTCGTGGTACCCAGATTCAGTCGATTTGTCTTACTCAGTATCCGGCAGGCGTCTGGTTATCTGAAGAGCAATCACCGGAAACAGAGAATGGTACCGATATTGGGGATTATAGCCAGTATTATGGACGCAGTACATTCTAACTACGCTTTAAGTGAATGAAAATCCGATAATGCTATAAAACAGTCTCCAGATGCGTAGTTAACGATCTCACATGGAAGACTTTCAGTAATAAATAACCCGTATAAGAACTGCTATCTGAGGATGGTCCGGGGACAGAGCATGCAGTTTCCTGGCATGTCCTCGTTGGTTATTGTCACCCGCTACCATGAAGAACTCTTCCGCAAAAAAACCACGTGGAAGTGCGTGAGAATTAAATTACCAGGCAGTCGCCGAAATTCGAATGAATACAGCATTCCAAACCGAATCTAGTACGCGGCATTTCTAAGGGTGCACACCGATCACGTTCAACAGCGACTACGTTTTTCTTCAAACCGGTGAGGTGGAATCTGCCTCTCATAAGTAACAGTGTTTCTAACACTTTGCAAAGCTTATAAAAAACGGCTGTTTCGGTGTGTCAATTATCTCGCGATGATATATAGAAAGTAAGTTAGACAACCAGATGCCCAGATGTTCCTTTAGAACCACTCTCGTGGATCTGAGTGCACAGCGAATCACGAAAAGAACGACAGTCCCCACCGACGTCAGCACATCAATGGAAGACCTCGACCATTCAACCTGCACTTGACCGCGTCAAGAACAACCTGCAATACATCGGGACTACTCGTATTTCAGATGTCTAAATCGTCATAAGAATTCAACCCCCTAAAATTCTGCATGCATATTCCTTTGCCCGTGAGTTAAATAGCAATGAAACCAGCAGTTTGAAAAAAATTATAACAAACTTTTTCCGTTTGTTCGATTCCGTATTATACGACAGACGACGCCTCAGAGTTAGACGCTGCATGTCCTCACGTCGCGAAGCCGCCAAACAAAACGTCGGCAAAACATAACAAACTACTCTAGTGGGAAACAATCTAGACTTTAAAAAAGACAAAACAAACCTAGTAATGGATTCGGTAGGCCTACTGAAGCATTTTTTTCGTACTTACATAATGTCCAGTTGAAATTGTTATAATCGTCAAGCGCGCAAAATTGAATTCAGCGATTCAGCGATTGATACACGAGTTCGATGCAGACGCCCAAGGGTCCCGGATCCAGTCGGATTTTCTTGTTCAATGTCAAGCGGGCGTCTGTTGATCTGAAAGACATTCATGGAAAACGAGGCGTAGCACCGCTCTTGGGAATTACAGTAAATATCACAAAACAAGCTAAAATTCCCCGCAAAAAAGGTTTTTTAGAAAATGCGAGTCAAATAATGATTTGAAACCGTCGCTAGAGGCGCTACTGACGACCTCAGCAGGAAGATTGTTCCGGAAGTTAACAACCCTGTAGGAAAAGAACTGCTGCCTGAGAAGGGTCCGGGGACGAAGCTTGAACAGCTTCATGTTATGTCCACGCCGACCATCATCATTCCTCACAGTGAAGAACTGCTCGACGAGGCCTACCCTAAAGAG
>LUCH01006313.1:16042-31221 GCA_013368495.1 Paragonimus heterotremus
GAACCTAGGTAGCTCCTCGGGCCGTTAAAATCAGCCTGATTAAAGTTTCGGACTGTGGACATTTTAACTAGTTGTGGTAACCAGGGGTGATTCGAAAGTTGATTCCAACTTCAGTGAAGTCGTTGTGGATACTTTTTGTCGTTGATCGTGGTTGGAGCGTCAGTTTTCTTATACAGTTATCATTACATTTCCTGATTAATGTTCTATCCCACCTAGTTATTTTTCCGGAATTTTCTATCTGTTTTTCAATAATGTATAGAGTTGACAATATACTTCTGCATTGCTATCAGAGTAACCTACACCAGATTCAGCGGTGATGGCGTACCGCAAATCATCAGTTTGTTTGGTCGTTTTGGGTGTCTCGTGGTGGTTTAGAACGATCTGCAATATCAAACGTGCCTTCGATGTTACCATTTTGAGTATGCTGTCCCCATAGACGAACGGTGTGTTCTGCTAATCGCTTCGAAGTTCCTCTTTGTGTTGCAGGAGCAGTATGTTCAGGGGCACCCACAGTACACCTGTATGCGTGACCGTCACTGCAACAGTACCGATAGCCCTTGCTTGCAGTTCCTGTGCGTCACTGTAGATACCACATTGTAGCGGAGTCTGCGTAAAATTTCTCTACGGAAGTCTCCTTGGATTTTCCGGCGTACTCTTCGGAAGTTAATCCCCAGCGGATACTTGACTCTCGCCTTTTTCGGACGCGGTGTGGCAAAAACGGCACTGACTATCTCTACAGCACAGACAGTAGTTGATTCAGCTTCGGAGGTCAAGTCATCCTCGAAAAAAAACTAGTTTTGCGGTGACAGCTCCATTCTTCTCCCTCCATAAACAACCAGGTCAAGTTAGTTTCGAACACGTCTTATCCTCCTTGCTTAACCTTACTGATTACTGTGAGGAAGCAGCCATCCAAGGCCTCCAAAATGCCGCCTTGTCTGCTCCTCATTTTGCTCGTTAATCTGAACACCGGAGCAGCGCGTGACCAAACTTCCGAACTGAAATCCGTAAATTCCAACTTATCGGGTTTGAATGATCTTTAGAAGGGCGAGATAGACGTCGTAAGGTGGCTGAAACTATGGCACATGTCAAGGCCGAATCTAAGCTACAAATATAACGTGCATCCGATACCAGCAAGCGTGCACAGATTGAATTTGGGTCGTGTAACGGAGTATCCTGCTGTGTTGTTGATGCCATTTTAGTTTTCGTATGTGTAAGCCATATGCATGGTTTGCTGGACCTTTGGCTCATGTTAGTTCGTGTTGTTTTTCGCATGACCGTTGCCAGAGCCCCTGCTTCGTAACATCGCTGTCCTGCTTTATATTCACGTCTCTCCAAAGCGTGAGGTACGGTCAGAGTAGGGACGTACGGCCTGTATGTTACGCAAGCCTATGCAAGAGTCATGGTCCGCCTTCTAAAGGGTTTGTCTTCTACTCCCTTGCCACTCCCAGTAGAGCGCACCAGCTCCGAAGTTCTCCTTTTCTCACCGCCTACCAAGCTTCAGATATCGGGTGGAAGTCATATGAACAAGGGTACCATTTATCTATCCTTCCTCACGCTTCCAACTCTCGTATTGCTCGTTACTCCTGTCACCGAATACTTCAACCTTGGAATCTGTAATCGGGACGGTCTTCTGGCTGTCCCTGGTAACTTCAAGGAACGCGCAATTGGTTGGCTCTTCCAGCGTGCCACATGGGCGAAGCCAAGTTTCACCCAGGTAAATGTGGCCGTCGCCAAAAGACTGACGCCAATTTTTCGGTGTCAGAATAGGCTGAATCATTTTTCAAAAGTACAGGGGAAGGAAGTGGCCAAAAAGACACCTATTGCAGAAGGTCAGAAGTTGTCCGCTCTTCCTACGTTCACCCGCTTTCAGGTCGAGGCCAGGAGCCCGTCACATCCAAGGAGGTCATTCAGAGCTACTCATCAAGAAGGAGCGATTGATACGAGTTCGCAACCCTCGTCTCCTCCTTCAGCTTTTGTCCCGTTACACGGCTCCTCCTGGTGCTCTTCCGTCTTTGTTTTCATAAAGCCGAACAGAAAAATAGATTTCAGTTGCACACACGTAACCTGTTAGAGCTTGTTTAGTAATCTTCCAGAAGTGGGGCAGTTTTCTTCCAGTATAACTCTGCACACCTTTGCTTTTGCAAAAACCTGGCTTGCAGCAGACGTAAGTCAATGTGAAACGAACGTCCCCGAGTACTTCGTGTATCGCACCGACTCCCTCTGAGGGAGAGTGAGGTGTCTGTTATCTCCTCTAATCATAGTTCAGCAACACCCATATCCATCAGGAATTTTCGGCTCATCGGTAATTATGACTAGGGCTAGGTGCGTGTGGTCAAGGCATACCCTCAATATGGGTTGTTTATTGTTCTCCTTTACGACACACTTCGGAAGACAACGCCGTTATTGAAAGTCCAAAAGACCTCATAAGACCAGCGTTTTTTACGCACACTTACTAGGTGAGATTTCAACTCACCCAAGATAAACTGGTCGTCAGTGTCCCATTCTGAAAGTAAGAACGAATTCTCGCCGTCCTTGTTGATGGTGACTCTATGGAGGCATGCACACAGCAGGTCAGCGCTTCAAGTTGGCATCGTTCTGGTCAGAATCCTTTTGTGATCGATCTTATTAAAAACCAGAGCCACCTTGTGGACAGAGTGGTCATCAAAACACCACCTCGATGCAGTGACCATTCTTTACAGAATTTTCGCCCTATCGGCTGCTGGCTGCGACAACCAACAGGACAGTCTGCATTCTGAAACTTTAGTCAGACTGGTCTCAATGATCTGAGAATGTAAATCGTCTTAAACTTCCTTGTTCATGATTATGTAAGCTTGAACTATTATGCATGGTCACTGCAAAAAGTGGACAATTTATCCGCAGCGCGCGAATTTTGAACCATCTCCCCTCGTCCACCTCTTCCGCTTAGAATAAGCCATCTGCTCGACGAAGCTTTTCATTTATTCGTAAAGGCTTAGCTTCCAGACAACCCACTTCACCTGAAATCATTTTACACCACTGGAAATTAGTGTAAGTGGGAAATCCACGAACAGAGTGGGTTCGTACAAGAAAAAGTTCCACTGAAGGCTCGTGTGGACGGAATTTTCCTACTCAAACAAATGCCTGCATTAAAAAATAGTAAACCTTCAACCGGAGTTAGTACTTCCAGACCACAAACGGAACGGATATGGGGGAACATATTGTGCACCACGCTGACGCTTATTATTGTCTAATATCTTAATTAAGCCACAACGAGTTAAAAACTAAAGAACCGTAGGTTCCACGAAACTGACAGTTCTTTTGGTTTTTAACTTGTGGCTAAACCAAAAAATTACTCATTGCACCTTCAAACGTCTTCACGTGGAACCCCGACAGGGTGACGTTGCCAGACACGTGAGTGGCTGCTGAGTTAAACGAGGGGCATTATTTCCTGGTGTAAAATACTCCAACATCGAACAGGCACACTACGCTGACCTTCCGATGCTGGTCAACCGCTCGTCTCTACTGACTACACAGTGTTTGTTCAAGGTTGTTCGATATAATGCGATGACTCTGGGTAAGATCCATTCCGGTGCAGCCGTGTAGTTCGCCTGTACGTGGATGGAAATGACCATTTAGTCGCGAAAAAAGACCTAAACTTTCCATAAAATAGTTAAATGCATATTATGGAACACATATAGAGAATTTATCAAGTGTAATAGCTGTGTTGCAATGAGAAAAATCGACTGTACCTAAAAAATTGTTTATATTCGCACTTCTGTTGAGAAAAATGTTTCGCTTTTTCCCATAAAAGCTTCCATCGTGGAATACGCATTCCCATCCTACCGGAACGCTCAATTTTGCGTGGTTTGGGTGACATATCTGAATTTATCATTTTCGACAGTGTTGCGCTTGCATTGTATCGTAAAGTGAATATCAAAGTAATTTCCAGTGAAAGCTGTCATCTCGCCTGTGGGTTAGTTATTCATCTGAAATATGTGTTCAACCTGTTTCCCTGCTTGTATTTCGGGTAGGAAACGATCTGCGTTATCACGTTTGGTTCCTACTTACTGTATGGTGTAAACATGGGTAACATTTCCCACTCTATCATTGACAACGTGCGTACTGATTGTCTGTTGTTTATTGAATATGCTTGAATGTAGCTTGCTGTGTGCACGCCAGTCAATGCCCACTTATCGGACGGATTACGATCACCCTTGATGCTCGTCATTTCTTCGACTAAAACACCGATTCTAACTTGTATCAGTAAGTCTAGAACCCTTCAATCTTCGTACCACGGACGCTTATGATTCCTACGCTTTTTCCAACGTAAGGTGTACGTTTTCAAATGTGGAATCTTTTCTACCAGAATAGTGTCACTTACGTGGTCCACACTTCCACCAATAGTGGTCCCCCACGGAAACATTTTTCACTAAACCAGCGGGGGTATGGCATACGCAGTCCATACGGCTATTCAGTACGGGGTGTCTCGCCAACTCGATCGGTATCATCTGGGCATTTGTAAACATTTTCTCATGCTTCCAATGCACATAGGTCTCACAGTAAGCCCAAGACTGCCTCGTCCAAGACACACAAGGGGCTGCAACCCTAGGCCTAGACAATCTACCTTCCAAAGTAATCCATGCAAAAATATCGAAAATATGCAGTCCATCGCTAAGAAGCACTTTCGTGCCACATCTGGATCAAACGAAAGTCAGTTCAAGTCACATCTTCAGAAAATCATTTGGCGATGACGAAATCCGGTAAACTTGATCGGCAAACTGCTGTTCACTTTATCTCATACGGAATCAGAACAACGAACGCGCGCAGTGATGTCTACGTATATTACATCACTCGAAGAATTCCCGCATGAGTCATGAATAATGCCTGGGTATGCAGTATAGGTTCACACAAGTAGTTGCTTCAACCTGATTAACTTAAGCTATGTCTGAGGTCTCAGTTTGCAGTATGGGTTCATAATAGTACCCGCTCCATCCAATTGACGTAAGTTATGATCAGCGTCTGAGTATGCGGAATATGTGTTCACAAAAGTAGCTGCTCCTTCCGAACCACTCCCACCATGATTAATTCGGAGAACGAACACATGCGGGGAGTGATGATAAACCTGTATTCGAAGCGCTTGCGATACATGGTAATCATCAGCTTTGATTCCGTTGATTGCCAAACTGGTTGGAATATTTTTATGTTCGCGATAGATACTTGGCGCTCTAAACATCGTAGTGTGACTGGCTGACAGGTATACCCCCCGGTGATCGCCAGGCAGCTTGACTACATCTGGTTCCGTATACTGTTCCGTATGAACGCCATGCGACCTGAATCTAGTTTGAAACAATGCAGTAGAAGGAATAGAATTTACCGCTAAAGATTCTCGATGATAGAGTGGAACATAATCCCCTTTTGTTACGCCATTCCATGCACACCGAATATGGAATCAACTATATGATAGCGTTACTTCCAACCGTAAATGCTTTCAGTGATCTGACGCTTTCAAAGTGCACCCCTTCACCCTGCGCTGTGTTTTCCAACATTTCCTCTTGAGTTTTGATGAATTCGATTCATTCTATTTTCAACTACCTCAGCAGTAGGTGAAAATTACAAAGAAATGTTAACGCAATACGATTTCCAATAATTGGTGGAATGTTTTGCCAGGGTGCTGTTTACACAATGAAAATGATTAAAGAAATGAAAATGGTTTAGCAACATACACAGGAGTAAGTGGTTAAAAACATCCGAGGGATCTGTGGAAGATTTCTGAACGGCCAAATTTGGAGATTCCGTCAAAGACAAAATTCTACCAGGTGCATGAAAAGGGGCCGTGATCAAACTGATTTTTAAGACAACAGACGGGCACTTCCATGCCAACCACCACCTAATCAGTCCTACTAGCATCACATATAAAGTAAGAAACGCTTGCTAAAATGCACCATCTTCGAGCACTTCCAAGGAACGAGTATTTTCTCTTCTACTCAGCATGGCTTTCTTCCTAACCGGTCAGGCGTAACACAGCATGCTAATCCCCACAAATATTCTAACGGAGGCCAAAGACAAAAACCTCATCTCAGCCGCTTTTTTCTGCGAAATCGCCAAGGCCGTGCCTCACGTAGTCCTCTCAGATGTAAGCTGACGTCTAAAGAGAAATTCTTTACTAGATTGCCCCCTTTCTTGATAACAGAGCGTTTGACGTTAAACATTGATCAGAAATTTCATCCCCCTTCCCGATTTTTGCTGGGTTTTATCATCGCTCAGTGCTCAGTCATCGGTTTCTTGTTGACCTTCTTTTTGACCTTTCTTGATGACCTTCCGGATGGTGTTTTAAGCAGAGCTGTTGTTCACGCTGACGACCTAAAAGTCTGGAATGCAAGTGATCCCGATGAGCCACAGATAGACCTTTACACCATAAGCCGGAGGTTAGATTATTATGGGTCGCCCCTTAGGTGACCGCAGTTGTGCACACATGTCGCTCGGTAAAGATTCGGGTAATGCCATTGTGATTCACAGTGTAGTCAGCACAGAAGACGTCAGGAAAATCGATTCAAAGGAAAAAATAAGCATCTGAACGCAGCCTAATCTGTCTTTGACGTACCGTCTCCAGGATATCGCAAAAAGAGGTTCACAGTTCTTGGGCTGATGGAACACCTTTTCCCATCCAGACAAGGGAGAGATTCACGGTATTTATATAAGACCGGAGAGTCAGTACGCCAGTTAAACCGTGTGCGATTGCTTGAAAAAGAATATACCTGCTGTTCAGCATGGTAAGTGCGTCTACCGATTTTGCCACTGGCCTGCAACATGCGGCTTGGAAGTTGCGAATCAGTCAGTAGGTACATGTTTGACTTTTGAAGACCCCTCGGTGAATAATTTCTACACAATTATTCTGCAGTTTGGGATCGCTGAACGATTCTTTATCCTGGTAGCTGACAGCGGCCGGTAGCGTCACTACAAGAAGCCTTACACGCTTCGTCTGTGAACTGTCCTTAGGCAGCAATTCTTCCCTTACATAGTAGTTAACCACTGGAACGACCTTCCCACTGCGACCGTCAGTTGCGTATCTGGGAATTGTTTTAAAACGTCATTTGATTCCCAATTAATCATAACCCCTTTAGATTCATAACCCTACTCTTTTCTTGGCGCTTGCTGTAAATCCCGAGCTCGACGCTACATTTCTCCTTTAATAATTGTCCAATGGACCAATGGGCGCCCGCCGGATATTGTAGCATGGAAACTGACTTGGTTCGGGTGATGGGCTTCTAGCCTGAAACCCCCGCATTAATTACCGCAGTTTCGTGGTATCTCAGCGTCTAGCGCACAAGGTTCATGCTGAAAGCTCGAGGTATAGGGGTCCAGTTAGCTGGTATTACTCAATATGAAGTTGGCATATGTTAAACAAAAAGGCAACCATATACAGTTGCCATCGCCTGGAACAATTTGTTGTCAGAGGTGTGTTTGCCTGCCATGGTTATCGACCTTATGCATGAACTTGACACAAGCCGGCTAAGCACATTTTCGGATATGGAGTGGTCAATTAGACAGGGATCCATGAATGCAATGACAGCCCCCTCCTTTCCATCTGTTTGCATCTTATTACACTTCTCAGTTCTCTTTTATTACTAGCCGTATATAATTAGTACTAGTCCTTTACTTAGTAACTTTGGCCTGCATAGTTTTGCTTGCACAACCAGGGGGTTCCGTCTTGTTTTTCAGCAGCTCGAAAGAGGGTGTGGTGGCATCAGCATTGACTTTGGTCCCGCCTACCAATCTGAAAATACCACGATTGCTGAGGGTAGCGTAAACAACTTTCGTTTGTATCATGTAAACCTTTGGCACACGTTCTGTATGCCATTATCCAAAAGGCTGTTTGTACAGTCTTGATGGGGACTCGGTTGGGGCTAGCCCTGGTACCCTTTAATGATAAACTGCTTGCTCTACACTACTGCCCGAAGATTTGGAGCATTATTGAATGGAAGTGTTTCGTCCGCACTTGTTGCAACGCTGTACGATCCTGCGGACTTTTTAATTTGAGAAAGTGAAAGTTAGGTCGCTATCTATCTTAAATACCGTGACCCAAGCTGAACCGAGGTGATTAAAACGTTCGTAGCAGGTGTGAAGACTTCTTTTAATGACTATTACTGTCTCAACTCCATCACTCAATTCGACTCTCAACGATGAGGTACTTCTTCAACCCAACTGTGTACATTATTTAGTGTCGTGTGGAAATCCTGCAATTTTCCAGCCTTCGAGCTATACGCGGGACGCCCACTGATTGCACATCTCGGTCCAGATGGTCGGTGTAACATATGGGGTGCTGCCTTGTTTACCAACCACTGTATTATTGCTATTGGGGAACTGGTAAAGCCCGGAATGAGGCGTTTTTATACTGCTCGTGCACAGTTTCGTCAGCCGTCTCAAACGCCCTATCTGGGCTTACCGATTAATGTGCTTCATATGGGACATGATATGCAGTACTTGAAGGTCAGCTGCCCTTCAATTTGTTTTATAATGACAATAATAATCGTATACCCCTCAAGGCGCCTGTAAGAAACACGCTCAGGCGGAAGCGACTAGTGCACGTAATGTACGGCTATACATAATAAATGCACGCAATACACATAGTTAAAAATAATATAATACGGCGATTATACCAGCAAAGCAGCGGAAGAATCAAAATGAGAGAGAAAAACACCAGTTCTTGAAAAAGCATTTGACTCATGCTTCTAACAGGATGGATCTATTTTACCGCAGAACTTGATAAAAGACTGGGTAGTTACACCGTTACACATCACAAGGTCATGTGTGACCCAATAATCTGTTCCTCGAGTTCTTCTGATTCACCGATAACTTGGGTTGCTGAACAGGCGTTAGACAACCGTTTGTTCCCCTCAGTCACATGAGCTGCTGAATGAAGGAATTTATTTTATGGCTGCGTGCTGATTATGACAGTCAACAGAGAAATAACACCATCGACGGCAGTTGTGCTACCGTTCAGCTGATCGATGTTGACGTAACCCACATCGTCCTTCAATGGATTTGGGATAAGTGAGTAACAATAACAATGAACGAAGTAAAAAAGAGTGTTAACGATAGTGGTACTAACAAATAAATGTGAGAGCGTAATATCAACACGTAGTCGGTGCACACCAACTTAGCCTGATAAGGCGGAAGCCAAATGAAGCGCAGGCGTGAAAACATTGATTCAATCGTTACTGCACTCACAAACATACACTTTGAGAGCTACGGAATGCACTTACGGTGGTGACCAACTTGGTAAGAGCCAGTCGTCACAAAGCTGTCTAAACATAGCGAGTATGGCAGCCCTCACACCCTCCGCCGAAAAGGCGTTCCAGGTAAGTCATTTTGGGTGGCAAAACTGGGTCGCGTGCAAATTAGTCAAATGTGCTTCATGCCTAGTTCGAACGAATGTCCCCTTAAGTTGGCAGTGTTTACTTATTGGAAAGGCTTTTTTGCGCGGTGATCTTTTGTGATCACGGCTTTAATGTTTTCGATCATACAGTCCCGCATCGATTCGCAAGTCAGTGGGAAGTGGTTATGATCTGGTCAACCTGCATATTTTCCCGGGCAGCCATCTCTTTTGGGTGAGAGTTGTTGTTTGAGTTGCGGGGAATTATATGTTACCTCGTGTATGGAACGCATGCTCCGTTTGCCTCCAGTGGGGCCTTACTGTAGCAGCAAAGTTAAGAGCAGTATATTAAGCCTGAAAGTTTCCTAGTAGCCCAGGGAAGCCCCACCAATCTACCGTTAGCTTGCTTTTCCAAGGCCAGCTGAATGATGTGAGAAAAGTTCTGCTCACAGTACAGGCCCAGCACCACTCTCCTGGAAAATGAAGGTTAGTGGTTGCTGAACAACCTGGAGGATTTTGCTACTCCCGTGGCCTGTATGCACAAGTTTCAACTTTTAGCACTGAGAGAAAGATAGCTGCTCACGACCTCAGAATGCACAGCCTCGGGGTGACACCGTAGAAGAGCAGCCTTTTGTACAATGTGCTATGTGCAATATGCTATGCTTAATAATCGTTTCCATATATCAATAGCGGACATGAGCTCACAGCTGGTAAAACATTTATAAACAATACGAACAAAAATTGCAACAAATTTCAAGAGCAAAAAATGTTACGCTGTTAGTCTTGCCTTAATTAAGTGGGAACCTGGCGATTATTTAAAACAAACTCACAACAAGTATGGTTAGATTGGTTAACATCAGTATAAAAATGATTGCTGTCAGAGGGTGGTCCAGGGGCGGAAAGTGTGAAGTTTACTATCTTGATCCGTCATAAAGTATAGCAGATTATTCTATTTTCCACCGAATATGGTTGAATGTTTACTGGTATTTATGTACTTCTCGTTTAAGATCTACTCATGTGACTGGAAACATTTATTCAGAGAAGTAGAACGGACACTTCGTTCATCTCATCGTCACATACAGGTCGCTTCGTCGTGTCGTTCGCACGCTTGCACGTCGATCTCGTAGTTTGAAAATATATTCATCGTTTACGGGCTGCGTTGTGCTTGCTCGGTTGTCGCCGTGCGCTCGAAAGTGGACGCTTTATCGGCCTCCAAGATGAGAGGTTGCTGAGAGCGACATAAGCCAGTAAATTAGTAACCCGAAAGCAATTAACCCTTAGTTTTTCGATCAGGTGATGATTGAATGTGCCATTTCTACGTTTTGGAATTCCCTCCGATTGGTTATTTATTGGCCGGTTTCGACTTTGATCAGAACTGTTCAAGTTACTTCGTTCGGATTAAGCTTGAAGACCAAAGCCGATAATACTATCGGAACAAAGTCAAAACCGGCCAAGAAATAATCAATAGGATGGAATTCCAAAACGGTGAAATGGCACACTCAATCAATTCGCAAGGACCAACCAATCAGATTCGAGGTCAGGGTTTGACGACAACAAAGAACAGCCAATCAGCCTCTAGTTCAAAGACTCGAAGACCACAGCAAATGATCTATCGGACATCGGGTCAAAGTTCAAACACAACGAGAATCGACCGGTGGTAGGTCAGGTCAGAGGTCATAAACAACAGAAAGCGGCCGGCCAGAATCCAGGTCAGAAGGTCAACTCACTCTGCTATATATGAGCAGGCATCCACCGAACTTCACCAAACCCCACGCTTAAAATGCATACGCTGAAACACTTAAACACTGATAATGTTACCTCGTTCAGTGATGAAACGTTTGCAAAATAAATGCCACGCCCGGCGAATATACCAATATCGAGGCGACGGATTCAACGCAGAATAGGGGAAAACGCACAGTTTGCGTCTCGCGACGCATGGCGGTTCCGTTCCACAGAACCACCTTGAAGAGCGAGTTAACCGGTGAAGCTACTCCGTGCACTGAAAACAGCCTGGATGACGCTACGAACTTCAAAATTCCCCCTTGGTCGTTGCGACCAGTAGCGCATAAGATCGGAAGACAGTATAAGTGGTCATTCTGTCCAGTTAGAAGTTCTGTGATAAATATGTCCGCTCGACTGATAGGTCAGACCGAGGAGGATTATAGCCTACCATTTCGGCGTTGGGCGCGGACGTGAAGCGTGACAAGGTACTTGAGAAACCGTTCTTGTGGTCCAAACGGAGCTCTGACGACAAGTTTGTCTACTATATATTGAGCAACTCATAATATTCTGATCATAAAAACATTGGTCCGGGGGATTTTCGCATGCTCTCAATATAGGTGTCATTAGCGGACGTGCTGAAGGTAGGCGAACAGTGCACATCCCCAACCAAGAGTGCCTTCACCGGGGATGATTAATCATAACCACAAAGTATCACGCTTATCAAAGGATTGAAGTCCTTGTATTTTCGTGGGTGTCGCGTGGCACTGAATATGGAAGGTCGCGAAATCCTCATTCTTTTCCGAGGACAGTGGGCACGGTACACGAATACCGAAGGGACGTTCGCCTCATCTTTGTTTATATCCAGCTAGTACCGTGACTCCATTAGAGCAAATACGTCGAAACTCACCCCACAAGCCTGTTGCAAGATTCACAGATGTTTTTTGAACAAACTTAAACGGCTAATATACCTGCAACCGAGAGCCACTTTCTTGTTTCGCTGTGTTTGAAAGATCTTGGAAATTGAGTGCACTAGCTGAAGAAAGGTGTGTGAGCGGTGAGTCCTCAGTTATTGCTTTTCTTTTCCGGTAGCTGTGCGATATGTCTTGAGGTATGACGGGAGCTCTGTCACGGTTTGTAAGTATCTGAGCATCAGCAGGGGTGCACTATCCGCCGTCCTTTCGATCGTATCGTTTGTTAGAGATGTATATAGATGGACTGCTGATTTTTGACCCTGAAAGCTTGTGTGACCGGTTTTGCAAGAACATGTGTTGACTGAATGAATCATCAACCCACCCAACGAACAGGCTGTAGTGGCCCATAAGTTGTGGGAATCTTTGGATATGAAGGGAGAACTTGGAAGACCATTTGGTAGCAGAGGTTGGGGGTAAAATAATCCTTAACTAACCTGTTGAATAGTGCGGGAGTTGGCGACGTGAATGGCAGCATAGTGTTGACTGGTCTGAAATTTTATTAGTAGTTGTCCAGAAACAACTTAATGATTGGTGAAATCTGCCGGTGGTTCCAAAGAATTGGGAAGTGAAACCCTGAGGACAATCATTGTGACCTTTGGCTTCACAAGAAGTTTGGTTTCGGCCCTGATATCTTCTGGTCATTTGAAATCGTTTCCGCTGCTTGTGACACATGCTACTTTGAAAAATAGAGGCCTCTGGTCGAGGGTCCTTTCAGTAAATATCTGTGCCCAACTTCTCAAAAAACATCACGAGAAGACCAGGCGGTATTTGGCGTCCCCTATGTTCCCACTTACCGCCAAAACCAAGTTGGTTAGGTCCGGAGGGAGGAACGCACTCAATGTGCACTTAGCCTGTTTGCTTGAAGGGAATATAGGGAAGACTGCCTCACTAATCCAACTGTCACAAACAGATAACTCGGTTCATAAGATGAGAAACAAGCTTTTTTCTCCGTACCGCAGACAGCACTCCTGCTTCATATGCCACACGGAGTCCGTGGATTGTTGCGGGTACATCCCGTTTCAAGGATGTCAGTCATTTCATCATCCCGACAATGAAGCTGAGCTTCCTTCGGTGTCTTTCCCATAAAGGACTTTATTGCAGTGCTTGCGTCAACTTGGGTTCCATAGCGGCGGTCAGAAGTTTCTTTGCCTCGCGCGTCCACACCTAGCGCTGTAGCAGTCAGGCAAGCAAGGGTGTTGGGCGTGTCTTTGAATAAATATTGGGGTGGACAAGAGAGACAACCGACGTGGTGGTGTTGAGTTTTTTAAGTCTGATTATTTTTGAGAACGTTTTGTTTGGTTTGACTATTGTTGGAGAGTGGCCCTAAGTTTGATTTTTTTCATTGGTTATTCTGCATCAACCTCCTGTGTTTTTACTTCGGTCACTGCAGCCGTTTTTCTTGCTATTATTCGTTCTGGGCCAACCAAAATCGTAACTGTCAACAGTATATATTTTTCTTGTACGGCTTTTTGAGCAAATTTTAATTTTCATTTTTTGTTGTTGCGCGAGCGGTCGTTTTGCCCCGATTCGACCAGTGACCACTTGTCTAAGTGGGCTGACTCCTGTTTTATCGTTCACCATTTTTAATAGGTGCCTAGTTGGACAGTTTGTTGTGCGGATATACCCCCGTACAATTTTTGGGTATTTCTCAGATTCCACTTAAGAGAATTAAACTTTTGTTTTAGTCATTCAGTTAGATACGTGTTTAATGCGGTCATTACGAGCGTCTTCCCGTTAAATTTTTCGAAGATGAATTGTTCCTAACCATTGGGTACTTGACCGCCAGATGGTCAGTCGCTCAGTATGAACTGGAATCGTGGGAGAACGATTCATCAGTCACCTCTTGGGTTTGCCGCATGCTTTACTGCTGAGGCTGCATGGTACACTAAGCTGTTTAGCTGCTTGTTTCTGCACAAAAAATTGCTAACTTAACAGTACCAGGGAATCTTCTACGGAATTTTGCTCTGCATTCACTGATCGCTGATGGTTTGTCTTGTGCTCGAAGACAGTCCAACCGCAATCCGAACTGACAAATATTCGAAAGTTGTTGAGGAATGCCTTGCGATGGCAGTCCCGAATTGCATTGTTTACCGATGGGATAAACAGAAGAAGCAGAAAATATGTCATTCAACATGTAGTGAAAGTTGTCCGAAGCTCAGCGGCACGTTTACTCAGCGACTCCAGAGGGCGCCTGTAAAAGTCATGGCCACACTACAACAACATGGAGAAAAGCTCCACTTAATTGCAGCATGAGTGCGTTGAGGACTTTCTTGAAAGGCTTCGCGTTGAGTGATCCGAATGTGCTATGAATTTTGGGATCCCAGTACGGCCTTGGGTGTAAGGCACTTGGGTCGGCTGCCATTTTTGCACAAATTAAGACTATGGCCTCAAAGACGACGTGTGTGCTGCTGAGGTCGCTTTTCCGCCACACATGCTGTGGCTCTCATAGGGTCCGAAAGGCCACGGAAGTACCGCCGACTGGATGCCTGTACATCGGAGTAGCCAGGCGGAACGCGCTTAGGAATTGAAAATGTGTACGACAGCAATGTGACCAGAATATTTTGTGGCCATCCGTCGGACGAAATCAAGACGTACGCCAAAATGGTCGAAGAGAAGTACGTTAGGTTGGACACTGATCTAGAGGATATATTTTACAAACACCAGATGACCGTAACAGGCAGATTGATGTGGAATGTTCTGAAAAGATTAACCAAAAAACCCTAGATTCAATTGGCCAACTTCGATAGTGTGCCGCATTTCCCTAACTAACTGTGCTGTCTGCAAATGGACATTTAATAACGGCAATTATCCGTTTCACGGGATTCGCCTTGAAGGTCGTTCAAAAGGCAAAACGGCCTTTTTGGCGCGAATCCTCGATTTTAAATATTTCTCGAAATTTCAAAATCGGAATTTCGGGCATAGTACCTACAATACATCAATTGCAAAGAAGCGACGTTTATAAAAAAAAATTGGAATACATCGAGTAAGTCCCAAAAGTATTGACTTGGTGATGGAAAAGTTTCCCTCCATTTTCATGAAAATATTCCGTTATTGGCGTTATCTCACTTTTTTAAGTTTTATAAATGAAATCATCGCAATTCTCGGGATGAAATACGTGATTCTATAGCCTGAGA